>CM052719.1:52238613-52286604 GCA_028551405.1 Uromys caudimaculatus | reverse complement strand
TGGGCATACATACAGCAAGTGTGACCCTGATGTGACACGGGGTACATCCATTGGCAGTCCGAGTAAAGAAGCCTCAAGAGACCAAGCCTGCTGACACTTGCTGCCTGCAGAACCCTGAGAAAATGAATTGTTGTTGGTAAAGCTTATTTCTATCATATTTCTCATGGCATCTCATGCAGCAGTCCCAAGTTTATGTGAAATGACAAGACCCGGTTATGCTTCCTTGTTCCCCTGCCCATGCAGAATAAATAATGTTGGTTTTCTTTATTTTGTGAATGGATCTACTTAGAGATTCATAATCAAATTCTATTCCTCCAGCTTGCAGCTCAACAAACACTGTGTTTATTGGCCACTTGCTGATTTTAAGCCAGTACTAGTTCTTCATAAGCTAGTGCACTGGTAATTAAACCATGCAGAGTACATAAACTATTCATTCAGTGACTGAGTACTACTAGGCTCTTTTGTCTATCTGTCTTGACAAACTCTCTGCTTTTTACTGTTCCCAAAGCTGCAACCATTTCTTCAGAAATCTGTTTTTCAAAGGCATGGACTTTGAACGGGGTGGGGGTGGGGTGGGGAATAAACACACCACCCTCATAAAGGATCCTATAAAAGTGTCTCCAGGTGCTCTTCCATTTTTCAGGCAATAGAACTTCCAGGACTATATGCCCTCAAGGGAAGTGTGGAGCCATGCCTCTTTGAAGAGCCGAGACTGGCTCCGCTGTCCCACCAGGCTTGCTGGTTTATTTCAGTCCCAGGGGGAAGCCAACACGCCCATTGGTCTCACCCTGGCTGTCACTTCTGGCAAGACTTCTGGAGAATGAATCAGAAGCTGTCTGTCCTGGCTCTTTGAAGTCTTTGAATGTGCATACTACTTGTTTCTAGGTTTGGGCAAGCCAGGGCTACCGCATATCCAAGGATAGAAAGCAAATTTGCATAAGACTTCATTTTTCAACAAGTCTAATCCAAAGACATTCAGTGACCAAATTTGAAGGTGAGTAGACATTATCTGCCACCAGAAACTTCAGACCAGGAAGCCTACTAGTCCAAAACATGGCTCCTATTACTGGGTGATATGTTGGTTTCTGCCAGAGTACAAGAATTTCAGTCCTTTTGCTAATGTTTCTGTCCTTAGGGAGGAGAGGACAGATCTTGCTGATTAATTCATATCACTCACCACATGGCTTCCGAGTACTTCCTTGTGCTGGCTGTTATGTAAGGTCCTGGGAAACAGCAATGAATCTTGAGCTCTGCCCTTAGGGCTCAACAGTATAACTTAGAACCAGCAAAAGCTGCTTACTCCACCCCTCCCCCACTGCCAGCCTTCAGCTCCCTTATCTATGTCTTTTCCTCCAGTCGTTTGTTCTCTGCACACTCCCACTCCCAGGGTTTCCCTATTGGAAAGGCTCCAGGAAGGGACATGAGGCCTAGCCAGTGCACCAATCCCCAGTGGAGGAATTTTATCATGTAAATAACATTGATACCTATCTTTAAGGCCCCTCTAGTTCAGGGATCCCAAATCCCTGTGTGTAATGAAATCTGTACTCGGAACCAGCTCTGCTGTACCCTAGAGGTCCTGGAAAAGTGTTCTAGAGCACAGGGACCTACCAAGGTAGAGAGGCATCTCAAGGCTTGGAAATCAACAGTGAAACTTGTCAATAGCTAAGCAGAAGCTGACTGCCATTAAATCTCAATATCTCTCTCTCTCTCTCTCTCTCTCTCTCTCTCTCTCTCTCTCTCTCTCTCTCCTTATGTGCTTAAGTACCTTGTCTACTCAAGCACCTAGCTTATTTTCTGCTTCCTGAGATTTATGGACACATTTCCATAGGAATAAAAGTCCTGCTGGCGGAGTCCCAGAAAGCAGTGGCGTTTGCACAGAATCATTGAAAAAATGTAATTGCTGGCAGCTGTTTGCCCCAGGCCTGCCAGCCATAAAATTTAACCCTTAATTATCCAGGTATTCTATGGGCAGAGACCTCTCTTGATCTAAGACAAGTGTTCACCATAGTCCTGTAATAGAGGACTGTATATCTGTCATTACCCATTTTAAAGTCTTTGCTTCTGTTGCAGGAGTAACCAGCCATTTCACTTGTTAAGACATGAATGATGGTGAAAGCTGGTATTAAATACTGTTCAGCAATGTCACCAGTATTTCTTTGAAACTTCTTTTGTGAGCTAC
Organism: Uromys caudimaculatus; assembly: GCA_028551405.1. Lineage (NCBI taxonomy): Eukaryota > Metazoa > Chordata > Mammalia > Rodentia > Muridae > Uromys > Uromys caudimaculatus. The sequence continues at coordinate 52,284,425 of CM052719.1, read as the reverse complement.
AACAAAACCTCATCAGCTCATACTGAGGAGTTTGCATCTGGAGCTTTATGCAGTAATCCAACATTGTATCAAACTTGGAAGAAAAGACAGTTTGGCTTGCCTTGAAAATTCCAGGCAGGTTATACTGTACTTGGGCATTTCAAGAGGCAGAACAAAAGGGTAAAGCACACAATGCCAAGATTGAGTAAGAGTATGCAGTGCCCTTTGTTGAGTCTGACTTCAGCCAGAGCCATGGTTCTGGGAACCTAGTTTATTTGTTCAATGAGAAAGGGAAAGCTCAAGAAAGAAAATTGCTCAATACTAAAACAGCGAATAAACGAAGATCTCCATGAAGCCTAAGCCAACAAGGTCAAGCTCCCTCATCCCTACACAACACAATGTTCTTATCTCCTATGGGGTCATCACAGTCAGAGTTCACTTAATGAAACAAACTTCAAACTCATTTCAATTGTGCCAGTTACAGACGTGGCAAAAACAATGATGCTTATGAGTTAAAGGAAAACATTCAGGCTCTAAAAGTGATGAAACTATTAGAGCTGGCCCGTTGGAGAGGTGGCTTAGTGGTTAAAAGCATTTATTGTGTATGCAAAGAAGCTGGATTTAGCTCCCAGCACCCACATGGTAGCTTACAATCACCTGGCACTCCAGTTCCAGGGAATCCAGCTTTGGGTGCACATGAACTCATGCAGACACACAATTTATTTACTTTTTAAATTTTAATCCAAGCAAGCCTTGAATTCAACTGGGAATAACTACCAGTCTGACAGATAATGTAAGTATTCAATGCTACAGCATCACACAGTATTCTGTATAGTGTTGGTACCTGGGAAGTGCTCAGCAAATCTTCATAGCCCCTCCCCCCAACCCCTAGAACTAGACTGGTGATTGGCCCTTCTCTCTCTCTCTCTCTCTCTCTCTCTCTCTCTCTCTCTCTCTCTCTCTCTCTCTAAATCTTTTCGTTCCTAGGATTTTCTTCCCTTTTTAATGGAGAAAATACTACTGAAGCGTGAACTATTACCTCTCTCTCATTTTGTACAGAGATGTGATCTTTGTTGGTCCTAGAAAACAGCTACTTAGAACTGCTGCTTTCAAGAGTTCTGTGCTGTTGCTTGGAAATGCTTTTGTTTGTCCAGGAAAGAACCTTGGCTGAGTTCAAGGGACTTTGGCTACTGTCTTTTCTCAACTGCCTCAAGATGCCTAGTGAATTAAAAGTAAGAGATTTGAGAGGACTATAAAGAGATACTCAGGTCCTTTAGCCAAAATTTTCCATTGTGCACTACTCATGTGTGTGTGTGTGCACTGTGTGTGTGCACACATGCCACATGCATGTGAATGCACATGAGTGCAACTGTGTATGCACATGCAGAGGTCAACAGAGGTCAGGGTACGATGTCAGGTGTCCTCTACTGGTTTCCACCTTACTCCCTTGAGATAGGTGTTCTCACTGAAGCTGAGACTTGCTGTTTGTTGTTTTCCACTTTGGGCCATAAAAATCACAGTGGTGACCCCTATTTCTACCTATATCCCTATCCTCAGTATTGGGATGACAGTCACATGTGGCCATGCCCAGGGTTTTATATGAGCACTGGGTGTCCAAATACAGAGGTACTCTTATCTACTGAGCCATCCCTATTACCCACCCAACCACCCAACTCTGCTGTGAATCTTAATGTTATTCATCAGATCTTTACAATTTCACCCTATCACCTGCAAGAAATAAAAGCACTTCTTTCCAATGGCATGTAAAGCTTTTTACAATTTAGACTTTATTTTTCTTGAAAGTCCTATATTCTCTCCTTGGATTATGCATGTATTATCATATAACCTTCCCAGTCTCTCTATCTGAATTTTATTCATCCCTGAAGAACCTTGTCTATGCAGCTTTGCAGTACCACAGAGCAAAGTTCCAATGGTACCTTCCTTTCTGGGTCTTCCAATATCACAGCCATTTTTACATTTTATTTTCATTTCTTTGGCTTCACTAGACTGAAAATTCCTAGAGCAGTGGTTCTCAACCTGTGGGCCATGAACCCTTTTGCAAACCCCTGTCTCCAAAAATATTTACATTATAATTCATAACAGTGGCAAATTTACAGTTATGAGGTAGTAACAAAACTAATTTTAGGGTAGGGGGCACCACAACATGAAGAACTGGTATTAAAGGGTCTAGACTAAATTAGAGAAAATGGAATAAGTTAATAAAGAAAAGAAATGACAGTCGGGTGGTGGTGATGGTACATGCCTATAATCCTAGCATTAAGGAGACAGAGATAGGAAGATCTCTTAGTTTGAATTTACTACAGAGTGAGTTCCAGGACAGCCAGGACTACACAGAGAAACCCACTTTCAAACAAAACAAAACAACAACAAAATACAAAAAGAAAAGAAATGACAGTGAGTGAGAACAGACAATAATTTATATTTGTTTAACTACTACATGGGGCTGAAGAGAGAGCTCTATGGTTAAGAGCATGTATATTACTCTTTCAAAGGACCTGGGTTTGATTCCCAGCACCTACATAGTGGCTCACAGTCATTCATAATTCTGGTTCCAGGAGATCCAAAGCCTACTTTTAGCTTCTGTGGATACCTATAAGAATCTGGTGCCCATAAATACATTCAAGTAAAACATTCATCCATATAAAAATAAAAATAAAAAAAAAAGTAAACGTAACTTTTGTTCACCAGATGAAGCTGTTGTCTTGGAGGCTTACTGATGAACAAGTTCACCCTTTCTAGTTCTTTCTGAACTCTGGCTGGCTGGTTCAACTCAGCTGTTCTAGCTCAAAACTCCTCTCCAAGCTGACTGATCCAAACTGGCTTCTCTCAGCGTCTTGCTGAATTGCTCTGCTTGGAAAAACTGATGCTGAAATCCACAAACTAAACTGAAACTGACCGCACAATCTGAACAAAACTGAATATAACTGCATAAACTTAATTAGACTGGACTGAACTGCATTCACTGAACTGCTCTGCATACAGACTCACTCTGCCCTGTTCTTAAGTTCTCTCTTTCCTGTCTGTTCTCCTGAGAGTTGAGTGGATCTTATCTCTGACTCATTTTGTCAAATCTTTCTCTGATTTGTTACTTTGTCTGCCCCTCAATTAGAAGTCACTTTCAAATATGGCTGCTTCCTTCTACTAAGTAATTTTACCTTCATTGTTTGGGGTTAAAGGTGTGTACTAAAGGTGTGTCTGTATTCCAGCTAGAGGGATTCAAGGTGTGTCATTCCAGCCAGATCACACAGACCTAGCAGGTCTTTGGACGTGATCCCTTGCCAGAGCAGCCATGTTGCTGGATTAAAATTCCTCTACAAATAAATCCTTAAAAAAAATCACTACTACATGTAAGGTACTGTACTACAAACATTCTAGAATCTAATCTTCATAATCTTATGTAAGTTATTCAATAACTGTGTTAGGATTAACAAATTTACAGTTTAGTAAGTGGATTTCAGTGTAGAATGACTTGTTTAGGTTAATTCAGGCTGAGCTTACATCTATATCCTCTGTACTCTCCACTTCTGAGGCTCACAGCACCAAGTCAGGCAGCCCCAGAGAAAGCAAACGATAGAACTGAAGATGTGGGTTGTAATTAGTATGTGCCATGAAAACTTAATAGGCAAGGAAGGTGTGAGGTGATAAGGGGAAGGGAGCCATAATAAAGAGAGAAGCCATAAAATGTGATAGGCCTGGGCCAGGAGCTGCCAGATGGGAAAGTAAAGCAAATAACAGCAGATTCCTGGATGCTACCTCTGTAACCCAGGACATGCGGCTTCTCATTGTGACTGCACCAAAGTTGGCTGGTGGCTCTGAGACCTGCCCATTAAGAGTAAAGCATAGTCCTCACACAGGATTCCCTCAACACCATAGTTGCTTTGGTTTTGTCAATGGACTTATGACCTGGAAGTGTGTTGAGCAAGAAACAAAAAAGCTTCAGGTCTTACAGAAAAGTCATCTGTGGTTAACATCTTTTTGAAATGTGATACAATGTGTTGCCACAGAATTTCCACCCATAATCATGCACCTAAGAGTAGCCTACAGAAATAACAGGCGGGATCCCAACTTGTTGGTTTCTTTATCAGAGAAACTCATCAAGCATATAGGGGATATCGGTAACTATACAGAACAATCATCACCCCAGTTCCCCAAAACACTGAGATGAGGGGGCTTTCAGCAAGCTCTGACCACTAGATATCACAATGCACAGAAAGGTGGGCCGGGGTCATGTTTGTGTACATATGAGTACTGAGTGTGGACTTACTTGGAGAATATGTCAGGACCTCCATTCATATGGAAGCCATAACTCCACATTATACTGAGCACATGGAAGGAAAATATCTTTCTGCAGGATGTAATCCTAGAAGATAGGTCAGCTGGAAAACCACTCTAAAACTCTTTCCTTCTCTTCTGCTGTGAAAGTTTGTTAAACCACATGCTCATTCATCTGCTTTTCATTAGTTTTGTTTTGTTCTCATTTAAATACACACACAAAACGAAGCAATTTTAATGAAGAGAAATTCTGTTTTCTCTTGAAGTTTCTTTGATGATGTGGTTCACAGAAAGCTCTGAATTAAAAAATGTACAAGTTAGAGAGTCCTCACTGGGATTTAAAACAAAATGAAGTCCTGATTGTCCCTCTGTGTCATGTTTCTCTTCTCAAGTATGCTATCTCAGTCTTTTGATCTCCTTGTGAAATCACATAGGGAAAACTCAGTCTTCAAACAGTAATAGCAATTATACTGTTTGTCAAAACAAGAAAATATAATTCACCAGAAAACTCTTGCTGACAATATCCAAACAGACAATCTGGTTTGGAGAGTGTTGCGATCTGAACCTCACTCTATTCTTCTCCATTCAAAAGCTGTCTGGGTCTAATACCCTATGCTTTCCTAGTCATTGTTGACTTATAGCTTTGAGAAGTCTTTATGAATGATTCAGGTTAGTTCAGAAGGTGTAGCATTTCCCCAAAGTACTAGCTTTTCCAGAAGCCATTTTTTCAAAGTGAAACAACACAGCAGCAATTATTTCATTGCACATTCTGAACCGACTTTCGTGTAAATTACAACTTGGATCTCTATGTAGAAATATTTCTTCATGGTTGTTCCCATATAGTCTCTTCCTTGATCTTCAAGGATATGTATCACTTTTATCTATGATGAAAAAAGGTAAAACAAATTCTCACCCCACGTCGACAACTAAGATGAATATCACGTCATTGACACCTTCTCTATGGCAACAGGTCCTATCACACTCAGATCATATGAACAAACACAGGTAGTACATTCACAGACCAGCTCTGTTCCATTTGGTTAATTTCTGAGGTCATGTACTTCCCATTTTGCTTCAGAGTTAGAAGACATAGTGAGCCAAATAGAGATTAGAGAAGGCCATTTTTACATAAATGAGATGAAGCCTCACAATGTATTTCAGAGTCTGATACTGGAAATCCTAGATAGTCCAAGAATAATTTCTTGGCCTCATTCCTGATTTTCCTCCATTTTCTGGACTACCACCAGTGATAGGGGATATATTACTTCACAAATTAGTTTATGCTGCAAGTTCATTACTTATATTATCAATACTATTCTGATCCACACCCCCATAGCCTCTTAGCAGGCTGATTCCAGTAGATTATGAATCTTAACCCATCTTCTTGTTAGTTATTCTTTTTCCATAACACCAGTGATATATTTCCCACACTGTAGCATACAAGTACTGGAAGATTTCTAGGATCTAAAGAGAAACCAGAGCATAAATCATCCTTTTAAAATGAGATCAAGCCAACTTAAAATCTTCTAAGGTATATTCTACTACACATATACTCTAAATGCATTGAATATGTAAACTGAATGTCCTTCCGACCTATCAGTTCTCTTCTTAAGCTCTCTCTTCTGATCACCTGGCTCTTCATGTCCTTCAAGCATGCTGTGCCATTTCTATAACACTCCCTCTGGTTGAAAGGCTGTTCCCCTGTGTCCCTGTTGCATCCCCTCTCATTCGGTTATGGCCATATTCAAGTATTATCTCTTCAGACTGTTGTAACTAGGATGTGTGCCCCAACTCCGAGCCATTCACAAGCCATTCTCCTTCTCTACAGTTCAAGAACAGTGTCCCATTTGATGACACTTGAGATCTCACAAATTAACCCTTTCCTCCTCAGGTCCAACTCATCGGCACAGAAAGCTAACCCACATGACGTGGACCTGAAGATTTCACTTTAAGGCATCCCTACAGTTCTTCTGAGGCAGTAGTATTGCTTTGAGTTTGAGGTCAGCTTGGGCTACATAGTGAGTTTCCAGATAAGCTTGGACTCCAGGAAGAGATTCTGTTTCTAAATAAAGAAATAGACCCTATCAAAGGTTTATGATGTTGTCTGCAGTTAACTGTGAGTATCACGGTTTGCCAGTGTATAAGACTTCTAGATTCCAGCCAAATAATCCCATGTGGACTCTGGTGGAGTCCAGCTTAAGGCACTCTGATCCCAGTACCCTGAGCTAGGTTAAATACACTGTACTTTATTGCTTTTGTTTTGTTTTTCACTTGCAAATACATCTGTGTTAAAATTTAGGGAGTTGACCTAGAAGACTTCTGGTGGGTTTTCCCACTTTGGATTGCATGGATTGGATTTGAGCTTTAACATTCTTGGAGACTCAATAAGTCATGATAAGAAGCAGGTAGAAATGAGCAGTGGTGGTGGCAAAATGTCCACCTAGAACAGGCTTGGGGGCAATCTGTGTGGAGGAGAGGCTGATAGCTTGTCATTGTGCCCCATATGCATGGTGAGTGGATGTTTTAGTAGTAATGAATAAACATTACACAGAGCTTGGGAGGGTGACAATATTTTGAGGGAGATCTACAACTCCCCATAAGTAACCACTTGTGCCATTTCTGGAACAATCCCCAGAAGGATAGTGTAGTTCATTTCTCCAGTTCTATACCTCCAACAATTTTTAGGTCTTTCTTTCAGTAGTATAAAAGTAAATAGCACTTGAGCATTATAATGACCATTAAAGGGTGTGCTTTTTTTGTTTTTCTTTTTGTCAAGTCCTGTGGCAGAAGTCTGTAGTCGCAGCTATTTGTGAGACTGAGGTAGGATGATCAAAAGTTCCAGGCTAGTCTGTGCAACATAGTGAGACACCATGTAAAAATCCAAAGGAAAACAATAGCTGAGAACCAAGCCCAGTGCTCCAGCTCTTGCCTGGCGTGTGTAAAACCTCAGGTTCTATCCCTAACCCTGTTCAAGTGCCACAGGAAACATCAAATACCACTCTATTGACTCTCTCTTTTGTTTGAATATATACCATTTGTTAAGATTTGGTCAAGAAATAGACTAGTTGGTTGATTATTTGATTTACTTATTTATTTAGCCTCTCTGTTACCCATGCTGGCCTTGAACCTCCGGATACAAAGAATCTTGCTTCTCGGCCTTCCCAGCATCTAGGGCTACAAGCATACGTCACTGTCAATTATTAATTGTCTTTAGACGACGGTTCCTGTTCCTGCCAGCATCCTTCTCTTCCATGTGTGCCTTCCCCTCCATTGTGCACTATACCCTCCTGGAATCCTAAGGTGAAGTAAGTTCTGTAAGTTGCTATCAGTCATGAACAGTAACAGTATCGCAGTAACAGAAAAGTAGCTAAGACAAGCAGAACAAGTAACAACAACAACAACAACAACAACAACACCTTCCTAATGTAATAGTGAGATTATTACTATTAATTTAAACTGAATTGGTCTACTCTGGCAATAAGCAGGGTAGCACTTATGATAATTATATGAGAGGCAATTCTAAACACTGGGTATCTATTAATAGTAACTTAGTGCTTTATCAACAACTAATTAAACACACTTATTTTAATTGGTTGCCATGGTAATAAATGGAGATGCATAGAAATGTTTATATCTATCAAATTTATTCTTAGCTCTTGAAACATAATTCAGTTTCGGTAGTAAGTCATTATTATGTAGTGCTATAAGGTTTTTGTAATGATAATGAGTGTGTTGGTAATTTAAAAATTTGTAAATATGCACAGATACGTTTGCAACTGAATATTTACAAAAATAATATTCATGTTTATTACTCATAACATTTCATTAGTGAATTTAATAGCTAAAAATGAAAAGTTTTATTCATCATAATCACTCTGGTGGTAGACTGTCCATCATGTTGGCTCTGGGCATTTATCCATCCTAAGAATGTAATCATCAGAATGGAAGAGGCCTCAAAATTTTAGCAGAAGGCCTATTAACGTCTAGTCAGTGAGGAATTGTAGGAGAAAGTCAGGGAGCAAGGCTACTTGCACCCTGAAGAATCTAACACAGTTGATGTAGAATTTCACTCCGGGTATGCTTATTGGAGATCTTTGTGTCCATGTTTCTGGGACACCCCCTCAGTTGCTTATGAATTTACACTCTTCTCATTGTTCACTTCATTAAAGAAATTCCACAAAAATCAATTTAGCAGAGAGATGATAGAAGTCCTTGAAATTCATTATATTATATAGAATAATATAATTATATATAGAATATAATTTATTATATATTACTCTTTCATGCAGTCACTTTTCTCCAAAATGTAGTATAATAAACATGATGAGACTGCTAATTGTTTTTAGCATAACTGACCCATTTACCTTTGGATAACAGAATTCAGGCAAAGCATATAATAACATTATTAATAATTTCACTTGATTGTGTATAGTTTTGGCTAGTTATCAAGTAAGAATAGGAATATATCTGCTGTAACTTAACAATACAAAAAGCTCTTATTTTGTTTACTTTCTGGAATATGTGTTGAAATACATTTGGTGTGTTCTGACTCCCTCATTAGACAGGGAATGTGGAGGCTCTCTGGGAAACTGTGTTCCAGGTATATATTTCTTTTGTTGACTTTCCAGTGGAGCCCCACCTGGATACCATCATACTAGAAAATACAGCCTTTTTTTTTTTTTTTTAACCTAGGATAAAACTGACTTGGTTTGGCAAACACGTTGGATTGTTTGACTCCATGTTCTTTAGCATGAGTGAGTCCATTTTCGACAAGTTCAAGAAAAGGGACCTGAAACGGAAATCGTTTATCTATCCACATTTTTTATACCTCAAATCAAAGTGGCCCTGCAGGTTGTGACAGTTTGCCAAACCAAATTTTTTTTTTCTGATGGAAGTGACTCAGAAATTAAAGTGTGGCATCCGATAGACACTAAGGTTACAGAGATAGAGAAGATACCACCGAGGAGGGGAATTGTAGACTATTCTGCAGTATGGGATCATTGGGGGATTATTTTTAGAATCTGGAGATAGTCGCAGATGTTAGCTCCAGAGTGATTTCCAGGTGCTCACTTTCTATCTTACTCAGTTTGAGCTACCTGATTTCTTCTACCATTGAATTGGATTAAAGTCTAAGTTGCAATCTTAACAAATGGAAAAAGTAAAACAAATAAAATCCAAAGTACAGTTGGAAACAATTAGACTAGAAATCAATAAAACAAGAAACAGAAAAAAATAATATAGATAAATGAAGGATGGATTGGAGAGATGGTTCAGTAGTTAGAAGCCCTGTTGCTCTTCCCAGGGACTAGAGTTCAAATCCCAGCCTCCATATTCAATGGCTGACAACTAACTGCAATGTAAGCTCCAGTGGAATCTGATATCCTTCATGAACCTTTGATAGCCTGTGAGCACCTATGTACATGTGATATATATGCATAAGACACATATGCATACACATATGAATAAAGATAAATCTTTTAAAATGTGCAAAAGAGAAAACATCAAGGAAATAAAATATTGACTCTTTGAAATATCAATAACCTGGATAAACTTCTGGCCAAACTGATGAAAAAAATAGATAGAAGACATAAATGGTCAGTATCAATATCACAAGTCATGAAGACATTGAACTATTTTAATGTTTTAACATTAACAGGTAAATACCATGAGATACTTTATCTTAATAATTTAGACAATATGGATAGGATGAGCAACATTTTTTGGAAGGCCACTCAAAGAGTTAGAGTATATAATATATATGTGTGAATAATGATAGTATGTGCACTGTGTTATAACAGGCCTATCAAAAATATCTATTTTTAAGATGCTTTTTGTACTGGTCCAACACTTAATTTTGTACATTTTTAAGTTTTTTGTTTGTTTGTTTGTTTTTGAAGCTAGCAATTTGGTGAATTACATTAGTAATTTAATTTTAAGTTCTAAATCAATTTACATTAATATGATAAACTCTATTTGTTCATGATAGCACTATTTTGCTTGGCAGATATGGCAAAATATTTCAGACAGTGGCTTAAAGTATTAGATTTATTTGTTTACAACCTGGATGCTAACTGCCCAAGATCAAGGAGTATCTTACCCATTTTATGAGGACACGAGTCCTGTGGGATTGAGGATCCCTCTTAGAACTTCATTTAATCTTAATTAACCCCTTAAAGACCCTGCTTCTAAATTCATGCATGTTGGGTTAGACTTCAATATGTAGGTGTTTTGTCTAAGAGAGTACAGGAACATGCATGATAATTACTTATTTTATATGTTGCTGCATTCACTTGGCTAATTAGTTTCATTACATCAAAGTTTGGTAATAGACACTAGTCTACAGTTTCTTTTCTTTTATTGTATTTATCTGGTTTGGGTACCAAGAAGTGCTGACCTTACAAAATAAATTGGGAACTATTTTTCATCTTGCTTTCTAAAAGGTGTTCTTAAGGAATTAATCTTATTTTTCCTAAATTTTTATAAAATCACCTGTAATGTGTTCTAGACATGCAGTTTTCTTGCAAGTATATTTAATTAGAAACTTACTTTCTTCTAAAAAATATATATACATACCTACATATATGTATATATTATATATGTCATATAATATATATGTATACACACACACACATATATATATGTACCTACATAAACACATGTCTAAATATATACATACTTTGTTGGCAGTAGTCATCAAACGAAATCTCTTTCTTAAACAAATATTATGTTGTCCAAAATAAGGAGAAAAAATTCATTCATTGTTTACAGACATTTGATGAATACCTCCTATGTTCTATGTTCTAGGCAAAATGCTCAGTGCTGGGAAAATGATCTTTTAAAGAAAAATGCTATGTGTTTTGTGTGGTGGGTCTGAGTTGTGGGTAGTGGAAGTATTCACTCATAGCGGTTCCTCATAGCTCATGCCCCTTCGCAGTCATTCCACTACCTCAAAATGTAAAACTCACTAATTTTGTGCATTGTCTGATGCACTTTAGAAAATATATAAAGTTATATGTCACCCCAATCATCATATTTGTTTTCCCTCCCTCCCCAAACATTCCATAGCCCTGTGTAGTAAGTTCTCTCTCTCAATAAAGTCACATTGCTTGGGTACACTGCAAAGGAACAGTGGGCCGGCACAGAGCAAACTGTCTACCATGACACAGTAAGCTATGGCTGCCCATGTAGAAGCGTCCGGGTTGTTGTTGTTGTTGTTGTTGTTGTTCCCATCCCTGCATCACAACAGAGGGTTAGAGTACACAATTCTGGTTGTTCAGTGTCTGACTTTGAGTAGGTCCTAGGTTCCCATGACAAGCAGCTCTGCAGCAGGAGGTAGAGCTCACTTTTGACTTGTTGAGTTAATTAGTATACTGCCTGAGGAGACTGTTCAGCATGCTACGGCCACAGGTAAGCTGGTACCCCTTAGACCTACACACCCTTTCTGCCTTCTGAAAGCTCTATTTAGTCCGGGTTTTTGGGAGGTCACAGTTTAGAATGTTTAGAGATTTGCCAAAGACTTGACAAAAGGGGAGAGATGCATGGGCAAGAGCCTCCTAATACACAGTGTATTCAAATCTCAGACTCACCAAGTCTCTTCCCTCAGAAGTTTTATTTTTTAAAATTTATTTTGAAAAGGATGTTTTGCCTATATGTATACGTATTGACATGGGCTTAGGGGCCAAAAAGTGCATTAGATCCCCTGGAACTCAATACAGATGGTTGCGATCTACCTCAAGGATACTGGAGATTGAACCTAGGTCTTCCTGGAAAGGGCAAGCGCTCTAACTGCTGAGTCATTTTGCAGCATCCTTTGTTGTTGTTGTTTATTCATACACTTTACATGTCGATCACAGCCCCCATCTCCTCCCAACCTCCCCACCCCCTGCTCACACAACCCCTCCCCCTTCCTTTCCCTTTCTTCTTTCAGAAGGGGGAGGTGCCCCTGCTTACCAATCTACCCTGGCACATCAAGTCACTGCGGGACTAGGCATATCCTCTCCCACTGAGGCCAGACAAGGTGTTCCAGTTAGGGGAACAAGATTCACATACAGGTAATAGATTCAGGAACAGCACCCCTTTCCAGTTGTTGTGGGGTGCACATGAAGGCCAAGCTGTACATCTGCTACATATGAGCTGGGGGCCTCAGTCCATGTAGCAGCATCCTTTTTTAATTTAAAAAAAAAAAAGCATCTCTCTCTCTCTCTCTCTCTCTCTCTCTCTCTCTCTCTCTCTCTCTCTCTTTTTTCTCTCTCTCTCTTTCTCTCTCTGTTTTGCTGTCAGAGAACTTTCAGGAATTGGTTCTCACTTTGCACCACCTTGGTCCCCTGAGCTATACTGCTTGCCCCTATTTGAAGAGTTTTTACTGATACTAATCTCTAGTTCTTTCTCTCTTTCCTCAAGGGCAGTGGGTGGTTTGGGCTGAAGTTTCCAGTGTTTTTGAGGACCATTCTCAACCTGAAGTGGTCTAGGGTGCCTGCCTTTCATTCTCTCATCAGCTTTAGCTTAGGTGGCATTAAAGGGATTCGTTTATGAGTAACAAGGCCTTCCTTTCAGTCAGAAATCCCCACAGATTTAAGACCTTTCTGACAGGAACCAGAACAAAGACCAAATACAATAGTGAATCAGAAAGTAAGCTGGGGCTGCTGATGCAGCCTTCGCTGTGTTCTCTTGTCATTGACAGAGCAGTTGCTTTGCTAAGCTATGCCATCTCCTTGGAAACATTTCAAAGAACTTTTATAATTTAAATACAAGCTGGCATAGGTCATTTCCATAATTCATTTCTAACTTGGGAAAAATTAAAGTAAAATATTGATTTTAGCAACGATACGTTTTTTTCTATGGAGTCCCCCTTGCACATCAAGATTACTTTTGAATTACTTCATTCATTGAATTGTTCTAGAAAAGCCTTTTGTGGTTGGAGAGAAACAGGGACTTTTTTTCTTAAATGTTTTCAGGAATTGTTTGGTGGCACATTTTTTGGTTGACTGGGAGGATATAGTAAAGAAGAAAATATAACAGTAATTGTGTACAAATGTTAATACTTGGTTTTGTTTTTAAGTTTGGTACATACTACAGATAGGCCTCAATTTACTATGGGGTTACATCCCAATAGGCCAGTCCTAAGTTGAGACTATCCTAACTCAGCTGGGTATAGGGTGTATGCCTGTAGTCACAGTTACTGGGGAGGCTGAGGCAGGAGGACTACTGAGCCCATGAATTACAGGTCATCCTGGATAACAGTGAGATTGTGTTTTAAAAATAACAAGAAAATGTTAAGTAACATAAAAATACATTGAACACACCAAGCTTGTCAGACAGTCTAGCAATTTGATATAGTATAGGAGTCATTTATCATCTTCTTTGCTTGTTTTGAGACATTTTTCTTTAGTTCTGATCGGCTTTGAACTCCTGATCCTCCTACCTCTACCTCTAAGTGTTGAGATCACAGGCCATCCTGAATTTCTGGCTGATTAGGAGCCTTTATTGTTAGGATATTTATTATATCACATATTGATAATCAAGGAAAGAATTTTTTTTTACAACTTTAAAGTACACCATACTGAGTTTGTATTATTCATGTATCATGATCATAGAGTTAAAGAATAGGAAGTGGTCAGCTGGAGGAGACTGTACTGTACTAAGAATCTGTACAGTCTGGGACAATAAGCAGCAACATTTATTTATTGCCTTTCTCTGGGCCCAGCACTCTGTGAGGCTGTCTATAGACTGAATTGACAAAAACGGCCCAGGTCTCTGCTCTGTCTAAAAAGTAGCCATCAACTATCTCTGGCTATAGCATGTGGGAAATATGCTTTAGAGACAGAGAACCTAAATTTTTAAAGTTAATTTTCTTAAAATTCATTGGAATTTAATTGACCACATGTAGCTATTGACTTGGACATCACAGGGAAGGTGAGCAGGAGAAATGATTGGCCAGTATTCACAATGTAGGTGGGTAGCTAGAGCCAAATGTAGACATATGGTTATTTCATTCCCCAGCTGAGAACCAGTCTTTCAGATATGACCACCTTAAAACATCTGACCACAGTCTGAGCACTTTTTAAATGAGTTCTTTTGTTCCCACTCTGACCTAAGCCAGCACTACATTTTGCTTGGACTGTTTTAATAGCTTTCTAATTCACCTCCCTGCTTCCAGCACATCCTGCAGGGGCATCTGGGAAAAGACAAAAACCAAGAGATCAGATTATGCTGCTTCTTTGCATGAAATCTTCCAGGGGAAGTTAAAAGCCTAGACCGTTACAGCAGTCAGTAAGATCCCTCCTGCCTTACCTACTCCTTCTTTCTCACTTAGCCCTAGGTGTGCTGTGCTGAGCCCATACACTCCTGAGGGGACCTCAGGAGTTCAGCACATTTAGTTACTCACACATTTGCATGGCTTTCCTACCTCACCTGCTTGAGGACCTTATTCAGTGTTTACTGACTCGGTGAAATCTTCCCTGACAACTCTTTGCACTCCCTACTCACTGTCTCAGATCCCAAACTCCTTGTCCTCATGTGTTTAATTTTCCTCCAGAGACGGCTTTATGTAGTACCCCATATTCTTTCTTACCTTACTTATTTTTTGTTTCCTTAGACTGCAAGCTCCTTGCGAGAAGAGATATTTTGTGTATTGCTATAGTCTGTTAAGTGTACCTAGCACACACAACACACGTTCAATAAATATCACACAAATGTTTGAAAGAAGAGTGACCCATATAACTGACAATTAAAACATAAGTGGAGCCTAGATGTACACTCTCCCAGGCGGAAGCAAGGGATCACACGTTTGAGAGAACCTGAGTCTATAGCAAGATCGTGCCTTAAACAAAACATGCACATTAATACTGCTTTGCTTACCACACTTAGCCTAAATTATTTGGGTCATAGGGAAAGGTAAGTTGAGTACTTTTGTCACTTCAGAGTACCCTCTGATCTGACATTTCTGAATTCCACAAGTCAGGTAGTATCTACTCGTTCCAATTTCTTTGATTCACCTGAGCACACTAACCACACTTTGAGCTTTGTTTCTTATTTCTCACTCCTCTTATCCATCCACCGTTCACTGGACCTCATCCAGGATATCGGTGCTGGATTTTGCTTGGATATATCCTTTCAGTATCATTTTGAGCTCTTGAAATTCAAGCACAACACACGTTTAGGTGATGTTGAATGTAGCTTGCTTTTGCTACTTTAAAGTTTCTTCTTTCTTCCACTCTTTTCCACTTTTTTCTACCCTTTCAATCCCTAACACTGGATAGGAAAGCAAAAGAGGATAGAGGGGAAAGAGGCCGACAGTGTCCTCAGAGTGCTTCCTGCTGATTAGGGCCATTGAGTTCCCTGAGGCAAGTTCATCTTCATCCTCAGGATATCTAATTTTTTCTCCTTCTCCTTCTCCTTCTCCTTCTCCTTCTCCTTCTCCTTCTCCTTCTCCTTCTCCTTCTCCCTCTTCTTCCCCTTCCCCTTCCCCTTCCCCTTTTCCCTTCTTTCCCCATTCCCCCCCCCTTCTGTGCAACCAACACCCACCCACCCACCCACCTCTTGGGGACCTAGCATTTATATACCCTCTGAAAATTCCAAATGTCATACAATTGTAGAACTATCTGTATTTGGCAAAACTATGGTCCTTTGTCAGCTGCTATGAAGCAGTTCCATATCCCCACACCTGGGATTAAAGCAAAAACATACTCTTATAATATTTCAATGTTCTTTTTTAAAGAAACCAAAATTCCCACTACGGTTGAATGGTTCTTCCTTGGGTAGTGAAAACCGTCGTTAACAATTATTTGTTGAAGTACCATTATGGACAGGGACAGGATCAGGAGGTAGAAATAACGCAGGCAACATCCTCCTCTGAGAACTGTTTGTGTGGTTCATCAAGTATCCCACCTATACACTGAAGCATGTGCTGGAGGCCTTCTGATTGTCTAGACTAATATTGTATGTGATAGCAACAAGCTCCTTTTTCTTAATAAGTGCATTGCCTAAGAGTCTTCCTGGGTTGTGAAATAATCCAAAATAACTAAACAAAAATAAAGACTGAACCATAGACTACAATGAGCAATTTTTTTGTTTAAATGTCTTACATATTTAACACAAAATGATTTACACTTGTGAATCGTCAAAACCTGTAACAGAGAAAAGTAAGACAATGAGTTGTGTCTGAATCCTAGGGTTCATATGTTGCATGCAACCTTTCACATTTAGTTTTTGCTCTGCATTTCTTTCTGTACCTAAATAAGTCAGTCAGTTACCATGGCTTTTACCTGGGATAGGAGACTTGCCTTGTAACTCTTGGAGAGAGAAAAATCTATGGACTTGGGCACTCATATGCTAAGTATTAAGACTTACATGGTTCAGGAAATAGTGTTTTGTTTAGTCTTAGCTTAATATCTTCTAATTCTAACTGAATTCTAATTTGAATATGTCACTTGATTCATATTATAGATGTATATTTTTATATCCAGAGCAGTGAATAGCTCTTAAGTATAAAATTTGATGTTTTGATTAATATGACATCACCTAAGTAGAATATTTGCATACTCCTAGACAGTTTTCTTCATCCTCATTAAAACTGAACATTGCCACTAAGCACTGCATGTGGAAACTTTGAAGTCCTGTGAAAGAAACTTGATAGGCCTTCCAAAATCTGACATCATACTGTAAGATCACATATTATTCTAATGGTTATGAGGACAGAACTCCCGAAGAGTAGAATAAATGATAATAACGTAGGTGTAAAAAGTAAGATTCCTTTGCGGATGATAAAATATTCTAAAATTAACTCTGGTGATGTTTGTATTTTTCTGCTAATAAACTAAAAATTGTGAGTTTTAAATGGGTCAGTTTTGGGGCATATAAATTAGGTCTCAATGATGCTATTAAGAAATCATCCCATAGTGGTAATGGAGACGCTGTAGGCGTCTGGTTGCAGCAGCACTTGAGAGACAGAGGTGGGTGGGCATTTTAGCGATTGAAGCCTGGTCTACATACATAGTGAGTTCCAGGCCAGCCAGAACTACACAGTGAGAACCTGTCTCATAAACAAACAAACAACCCCCAATACAACAAACAACAAACAAACAAGTCATTTAGTTGCATCAATTTTTGGAAATTTGTATTGATTTTCTTTTTTCTTTTTCATTCTAAATAATTACTTCAATAGCAAGAATATATATTCCAGAATTTGGGTCCTTCAGACAGTTCGAAATAATAAAGAGTAGATATCTACATACTAACACTACATGGCAGAATCTCCCCTTTTCCATTTCTCTTTTTGACTTCTAGCACTTCATGTCTGTAGCTTTCTCTGCAATAGGTTTTTCCTTTCCTTCCATAGCACATATAATAACTTGGCTCAAGGCTCAAGTTAATGGAAGACCACTGTATTGGGTAAGCATGTACTAACCCATGCTTTTGGGGGGTCATTGTTGCTTAGCTGGTTCTTCCTCTTTTGGGGTAATATGGGGATGCTGTGAATTGGAAACAGGGCATTCTTTGCATGAAGTAAATAGTCTATAGCTGAGAACTCCCCAGATAGCCCTCCTTCCTGCTTACAGAGGTGGATTCTCAGGTTTTGACACTGAACTTGAGCACAATAGCCATCCTTTGAACTGGGTTCCTAGGTTTTCTGGGTACTAGTTCCAGATCCCTTAATTAATAAGCTAGTATAAGTCAAGGTCCACCTTTCAGCCCATACAAAGTTCTTTCTGAATTTATGAATTATGAGTTGTTTTTCCAGGTAAAAGCCGCAACATCAGGGGCCAACGCTCAACTGCATTTTATTTCAATTCTTACTCATGGTTCTTGTCAACACAATAGACAGGCTGGGAGAAATTAGAGGCAGGAATTTAGAACAGGGAGAAAGGGACTGTCTCTGAGAGGCCTTTTTATGTAAGGATGAAGGGCAGGTCGACAAATTAGAAATAGCCCGTTAACTGGGATGCTTCACAACCCATAAACCTGGCCTTACTGCTGGTCTGGGAGGGGGAACCTGGATAGTAGCTAGCTTTCAGAAGTTGGAATGATTTATTTTCCTGTAAACGTTCTCATTTTGGTTCCGTTGGTGGATACTATAGGTTGACTTGGACAGCCAGAGATGGATCAGTCAAGAAAAGTAGGTGATTCACACAGCTTTCGTGCTTCAGTGTCCAGATAGCTGTTAAACTTAGAGATGCCCACACTGACGTGTGGGCTACCAGGAAATCTGACCCCTACCCTCTAACTCTAAACTTGGTCATGTTAGTCACTTCCCTCTGGTCATCTTCTACTGGCCACGTGGGTAAGACAAAAGAGCTGCAAGAGAATTACAGGCCCACTACATAACTGTCCGGGTGTGCTTCTGCCTTCAGGCGTGTGGATCTGGCAAGCACTGACCTTGATGTGGAACCCACTTTACTTGGACTAGGCCTTCTTTAGACTGGATAAGCTAGTGCTGGCTCCTTGATCTCCAGTCGGACAATCGGACAATCGTATTAACTGAGAACCATGGATAAGAATCAGCACCAACAAAAAGTTGCTAGTTGGGACTTGGCCACTGGCTTCACAGCTTTTACCCGGATATTGGCCACCACCTCCTACATCCATACATAACTCACAGACTGAAACCTAAATCGTGAAAAGGGGTGCATTGCAGCCCTTGTTTCTGCTGCAAGGATCAAACGGGTCTGGGTAGGAGTGAAACTCAGTGAAGTGACATTTCATTGCAGGACTGTCCCAGTGGCAGGGTTGCAATGGGGACCAGAGAGGCTGTATCAGGGTGAGACCTATTTCCTTGAGAAATGGGCCTTTAAAGTTGGTCTCAGGGACTAGAGCTTCTGGATGGGGCAGGTGGCCCTGAGCCTCCTCAGAGTCCTGTGGCCCCAGCACCCTCGAAAGCGGACGCACTCCCTCCCCACAGCCGCGACCCTGAGGAGACGCGCGGGCGCGCGCCCCCGGGCCCAGGTGGGACGGCCTGCGCGCGGCGCTCTCGGAGAGGAAACGCCCGCGAACGCGCCTCTCACTCACTTTCCTCAGGGGCGGGGTGTTGCGGAAGGAGACAAAGCAACAGGCAGCCGAGGGCTGCAGGACACCACTCCGCCGAGCCGAGCCTCTGCCGCCGCCGCCTCCTCCTCCTCCTCCTCCGCGCGGGGCGCCGCCCCCGCCGCCTTCGCCTTGACGTTGCCGGGGGCCGGCCCCGGGTGCCCGCCGCCGGCTCCGCCGCTAACGCCGGGGTGCGCGCCGCCGCCGCCGCCGCTGCCGCCGGCCGTCCCGGGGCGCGCAACAAAGAGCCGCCGCACTCGCGCGCCCAGCCCGGTTCCCCGCGCCGCAGCCCGGCTCGCCCGCAGCCCCCGCAGCTCCCGCGGCCCCGAGCCCCGCGCGGGCGATGGAAGATGGAAGGGAGAAACGCCGCGGTGAGCTCACCATCCGACCCGGGCTAGGGAGAGGGTGTGTGGAGTGTGTCAGGCGTCCGTCCCTACCTGAGCCGGGCTTTCTTTTGCCTTGTCGTTTGCTTTGACCCATCAGGATCCCTGGGCCACTTCACTTGGTGCTCTGATAACTATTTTTCTTTTTCTTTCCCCAGCTGTTTTCTTTCTTTGTGCTTGTTGGGGGACCCAAGAGGGCCAACTTTTTGATATTAAGGTTGCGGGATTTTAATTCACCCCTTCTGCCTTGTAAACCTCATCTGGGGAGGAGAAACCTGCAAGCTCCTTCTAGCCTAATGATCTAAAGAAGGCAGGCGTTAAAGAGGACCTAAGGTGCCCATGTTAGCCGAGTCAGCTCTCAGATTGAGTGACTATCATGTTTCTCTGTCAGAAAGAAAAAAAGAAATCCCTTGCGCGGAGAAAACAGATAGGGGGAAATTATTCTGTTTAACATTTCCTCTAGCTTTTTAAGACATTTAAGTGATTCTGTTTTACATGTGTTTAACTTTTTTTTTTTTTCCATAGATATCTTGGCAACTGATGTTATGAAAAAAAGCAGGCTAAGACAGGTTAGAGGCTGAGTTTACAATGCTGTCAGTTTCCTAAGTAGTAAGTGCTTACTTTTGCCACTGACCTGGATGTTAAACACCCGTCAGGCAGAGGATGTAATGGGCAGTAGGATTTCATTTTCCAGACTCTGGCTCTCCTGACAGTGGGATCCAGGATTTCCGCCCGCCCCAGAGGATTTTTTTATTTTTTATTTTTATTTTTTTTGAGTGGGTCCAGGTGCAGGTATAGGGAGGAGGGAGATCTGGAGAATCAATGTAAATGGGATTTTGGCAATACATAGTGCAATTCATTATCTGCAGTCGAGTACGTACAAAGGATGTATGTTGCCAAGCTCCTTGGCCAGTGAGTCAGACAGGATCTGTGGTCTCTAGGAGCCTGCTTTTTGTTAGGAGAGACTCCGAGG
Source organism: Uromys caudimaculatus (assembly GCA_028551405.1). Lineage (NCBI taxonomy): Eukaryota > Metazoa > Chordata > Mammalia > Rodentia > Muridae > Uromys > Uromys caudimaculatus. Next base: position 52,263,779 of record CM052719.1, on the reverse strand, counting down.
AGGTACTAAGTAGGATCTCGAGGAGGCAGGGAGTTTGTCTTACAGACTTGGAAGTCCCAAAAGAAGCCCTGGTCCTTATAGGTTCGGAGTTGGTTAGCTTTTAAAACAGATGTAGGGGAGAGGATGTTGCCTGCTGAGAGGGAACAAATACACTTTCTATGGTCTCCCAACAAATGCTTTCCAGCCTCCCTTAGGGTACTTACAGATTCCCTGTAGAAGTTCTGGAGTGATTTGCCATTCATTATTCATAAACGAAGTCACCAGTGTTACAGTGGGTTAATCTGGGTCTTCCTTAAGAGGCGAAGCTGTGAAAATCAAGATGTATGTGTCCTTTGGCTTTAAGGCTGCTCTCTTTGATGGGGGTAATGCCACTTGGCAGTTATGAAAAGATGGTATTTTGGGGTTTGGGTAGGATAAAAGGTAGCACATGGTGGTCATTCTCAGTTTTGTCTGCAACATATTCAGACTTAATTGAGCTTTAGGCTGATGGGAAAGAAAAAATGTAATCCAAGCCTGTGCTTGTCTGTGAAATATGGTTATAGAAGTCTGGGGGTCTGGGCTAACCTGAATCGCAGTTTGTGCAAGTGCTCTCCACCATGTTCTTTCAGGACCATGCACAGAGGTCTTTGGTTTTCATCCCGAGTATTAAAACAGTGCTAAATTCTGAACCCGTGGCTGATGTATGCTATTCCAGTGCTCAGCTGTATCCCTACAGACAACACTTCCCGAGTTCTGAGTTAAACCAACCTTGATTTATTTTAGGGAGTGCTAATGAAGTTCTCTAGATTTCATACTAGCATACTGATGAATTTCATACAGGATACTGATGAAATTCTCCAGAGTGTTAGTTCTCAGTGTTCAGGTCCTGGCAAGCTTGTGTTATTTGTGATATCTTATGTACATTCAGAAATGAAATGGTGCTGTATTCCTTAGTACCATTCTGTGTTTCTGAGATATATGACCATTTTCCAAAGTTCCAAACACTGCTGCTGTTTGTAGTGACTGAGTATATAATGAGAATGTGAAGTGTGTGGTTGACAAGTTATTCTACGATCTAAATTACCATGGCTTGTTAGAAAAGAAGGTGTAACTCCTAACATTAATAATGAATCTTTGCTTATGCTATCTTATTTACACAAACATAGCACATGCCCTTGCAATGCTTGTTTGTCCTACCAAAAGAACAATTTTTTGCTCTGCCCAGAATGTCAACAAACTAGAATCCAAATTACTGTTGCCAAACTGACAAGGACTTTGTTGAAACTCCAGGGCACAGAGGTGGTAGATAATTCTCTTCTGACAGTGCCTGTGATATGAGGAAGCCGAAAGCCACCAGTTCTTCTCTCCTTCCATGAGAGAGTCAGGATGCCATTTTTTTTTCTTAATTAATGGCAAACAACTATCTCGTTTGAAATACCTCCCACCCCCCATTTATGATGCTAAATCAGAGATACACATCAAACTTACTTTCTGATGAGCTTTCTTAGGTGGCTATTTCTGGAGTTAGGGATTTGGAGTGAGAGGAAGTGTTCCATCTTGACTCCTAGGTTGGTATTTTTTTTCATGCTGTGAGTTTGTGTATCTGCATGGATGTGGATGCATGTGCATGTGGAAGCCAGAGGGCGTCAGGTGCTGGTCCTTAGGAGCTAGCCACTTTTGGTGCAGTCTCTCACTGGTTGGGAGCTTGCTAATTTATTCTAGGTTGGCTGGTTAGTGAACCTTCCTGTCTTGGCTTCCGAGGTGCTGGGATTACATGTGTGCACCTCTGTGTCTGGGATTTATACATGGTTTTAGGGGTAGACTCAAGACCTTGCGATTGGAAGACACTTATTTTCACGAAGTCCATCTAAGAAGCAGACTTGCCTTTAGTCTTCATCTCAAGCCCTAACTTTTAGAAAATGCATTCTTTATAGTGAGGTGCAACTGGCACAAGTAATGTTTACTGAGATCTGACTTGGATAGCCAAGAAGTCAGTACTGTCATCATCCCTGTTTTGGAAGTCCTGAGAAATTTAGTTGCTCAGGATCCCATAGCTAATAAAGCTGTGAAGCAAATATTCAAACTCAAGAAGGGATTTGCTTAATCCCTTTCCTGTGTCCCCACAGTTAGCACCGTGTGCTGCAGAAACTGAGGTTTTGCCTCTAAAAGGCAATGATTAATTTTATCAGACTAATTCATCAACAAATCTATTGGTTTAAACAGCAGCACTAGTATTGCTTGGCTCAAGAGATAGAAATTGTATAATTTCTTGTCCAGAGTACGTTACAGAGTTCCATATAGTCATAAATAATTAAAATAAAAGATGCAGCCGATTAACAATTTAAAGTTGAATGTGAGCCTCTCTTATTCTAATTTCTAATTATATCACCTCAGAGAAGTATTTGGATGTTTCAGTCACCTTGGTGTTGACACAGAGAAGACTGCTTTCCCTTGTTATTTCTTCCCAGGACCTGGAGCTCAGAGCTCTCTGAAAATATGTCTGAAACAATAAGAGGGGGCTAGGGAACCAGCAGAGGGCTTTCCTAAGATCAGGCCACAGCTGCTCCCTGCTTGTCGAGCCTTCTGTTCTCAGGCCTTTGCTAAGGAAAAATGAACTGTAGGAACGAAGCTGCTTGCCTCTTCCTGTGGCCGTTGCTCAGTGCACATGGAAGCCAGAAGACGTTAAAGAGCAGCTATGGCTTCCTTCGCTTGGCCTTCAGGAGATCGTGGGTGAAGCACTAATGGGATTGCTTTTCTGTATGTCAAATTCTACTAGCTATTTTGAAATTCAGGGTTTTGAAAACTTTATTTTCCAAGAAGCTACTGGGCACAGCGGAATGAGTCACAGGACACTGAGGAAAGGGCACTCTTCTGAGTGAGTGGCACAGACTGTGTGCAGTTAGATGCTTGCTGTCTGTGCCATTATATTACTTTCTAGCAAGTTTACAGTAGAAAGTTACCATGAAATTGGCACCAGGCTGTTCTGTCTTTCAGGCCATCTCCTGTGACTACCCCTGTGCGTGTAAGTTCTTTGAGTAGTGCATGCTGCTTCCTTGTGTTGGAGCTTTCTGCTCGAAGGATGCAGTTCCCTTTGGACAGATTTACAGATTGCTTTCTGGTGGCTCTGCAGGGTCTATAAGCTCTTTGACTGACCTGCTGACACTTATATCTTCTAATAAAATCTCTATGAGAGAACAAAACAAATAAACAAATAAAAAATAAAAAGGGCATCATTGCTTTCCAGGCACTAATATCTTCTCTGTAAATTAGGGCAGACATTAAGGCGCATACTATTCATTCATCCGCTCACTGATTCATGGAGTCTGTGAACAGGTTTTGCTACTGACCTAAGCTGACCTAAAAGAATCTTAAAAGAACATCTAGAGTCCTTGAGTCATTCTTGAGAGAGTCAAACTTCAGTTGGTAAATGCTGGCATTGCTTTTCCTAAAGCATCAGCACCTGTGACCATTCATGGACTCAGCCCTCTTCATCAGCATCCTTCAGTAGAACTTCCTGTTGTAATGTTCCAGATCTCTCTTGTTCACTAGCCAGAATCTGTATATGACTCCGGAGTACCTGAAATACGGTTATTCTCAAGAACTGAGTTTTACATTTTATTTAATTCAGTGAATTTATAAAGTCCTAGGTAACTAATGGCTATTGTGCTGCACAGCAAGCATTCAAGTAAAGTGCTTTAAGGGATGTCATTGTCTGACTTGAGCTGATGTATCCCTTGTGACGTTTTGGCTGCTGTGGTGTGTTTACTGACGTTGATAGACTTTGGAAATTGTCCTCACTCACCCCATCATGTCTGATAAGTGCCAGTGTGGGAAATGTATATGAAAGCTATGAAATTTTAATAAAATGAAAGTAGATGAATTCATTTAAAATAATGAGAGAGGAAAAAAATGTATGTCAGTAGGTGCTATTCGGAGAAAAACAGGAATATATTTTGTATCCAAAATGATGTAAATGGGAAAACTTTAGAGCCTAATCTGCCTGAGAATTGTCTGTTGATTTGGCTTAATTAAAAAATGGATGACATTGTTTTGAGAGCTCAAGGAAATGATTAGTTGACTTCTTTCTTTTCTATAAGGAATATCCGATATCTTCGTCTCAAGTACCCGTGAATCTGTACAGCATACTCGTGAAGTTCCAGGTGGACACTGGTAGATGTGACAACAGTGGAGGTCTTCTGTGGAAAGCACACAGAACTGCCTTGGAGAACCAGCAGATACTCAGTGTGTGAGGACAACAGGGAAATGACTACTTAGAGAGAAATGAAAGTAGTTCCTATCACGGTTAGAGATAGAGTACACTCATAAGACAGGGGCACACTTTGTGTGACAGATCTAGGAAGTAAACAGCTACCTTTACAGGCTCCAGGTTGTTCCTCAGTCATGCACACAGTACGAGTACTGCTTTTGTGTGCAGTATGTATGACAACGTGAGAAATTCGTCAGGCTTGCTCAGAGTGGCATTGTTCTCCCTGATATTCAGACTGGCCTTGATCTTCTCCTCTCTCTTAAAGCTGGAGTTATAGGCTTGAGCCACCCTTCATCGTGGTTTTGATTTGCATTTCTATAATGTCTGATACTATTACATTTATTTTCTTATGTATGTTGGCCACTTGTACATCTTCTTTGGAGAGATATCACTCAGGTAGTTTCTGGATTCATGTCTCCTATGTAATGTTCTTTGTAAGCATCTTCTAGCAATCTCTGAACTGTCTTTTCATTTTCATTTCTTGTCCTTTGACATAACTGTTCGTTATCTTAAGTAAGGCACCATTCATTATGCTTACATTTTTGCGGAAATGAGTAGACACATTAAGCCAAGTGATTGTGTAACTAATTTTTTACCCTTCTTTCTGGTAGAAAAGAGGGCAGAGTGGGTGCAGTGGCGCTCTGAAGGCAGAGGCAAGTGAATCTGGGTGAGTTGGAACTCCAGCCTTGTCTTTACAGAAGAGTTCATGCCAGTCAGGCCTATAGGATGGATTTTACCTTTGCCTGTGCTGCTTGGGAAGATTCCAGAACACTGAAGACTTTGAGATCCATAGGTTTACTGAAAGGAAAAATTTAAACCATTTCTTTAGAGACTTTTATGTGTAAGAACACAGTGCTTTCCTACCTTCTGGAAGAAGGTACCACACCTAGTCAAGCCTGATTGGTCTTTATAGTTGCTATTATTTCATCGTCTAAGTAATGCTTTCCATACTTTGCTGTCACAAGACTCTCCCAGTGTTACATTTCTAGGGGTACCTGAAGATTCTGGTTTAATGATACTATGAAGGGCCATCTATGTTCTGTGAGCATTCTGTATAACTCTATCTAAAGATCAGAATCCTGGAAACTCAGATCTAACCTGGTGACTTCTTAGTGGTGGTCTGTAGAATGTAGTTGGTTCTCTTTAGTTGATATGTTCTCTAGGGAAATCATCCTTCTCTGTGGGAGATCACAAGGTGTTGACATAGCCATGCCTGCTTCTGCTGCTGAGCTCAGGGATGTGCTTAGATTGTCTTGCCATTGCTGAATCTCTGGAGGCGATTTGCAGGCACATGGAACTCCATGGACAGGGCAGGGAGAAAGCATGGCGCAAAGCAGAATAGACAGTATTTTACACTGTTTCTACACTTTGGTTGGCTGGTTGGAGTCTCCTGAAGAATTGGCTAAGTGACCAGCCCTAAGAGTAAACTGTTTCCTTATAAAGGAGATTCTACATCAGCAGGAGGCAGTGCTGTGCAGTGGTTAGGGTATAGGCCAACATTAGTCTGGTTCCTGTCTTGAATCTGTCACATAATTGTATCACCCTGGACAAGTTACTTTGACATCCTTGTACCTCCAATGGCATCATTGAATACCTCACTAACATTTGCTGATTGGGAAAGGCTACATGGAAAAGCTGTCAGAGGGCAGTGAATGTGACCTTTGGATGGGAATTATACTTATGTATGGCTAGAATGATTATTGTCATTGTTGTTATTATTATTATTACTAATTATTGCCTTTCTTAAGATCACATATCTGTTAAGTAGTGAACTGACCATTCTAGGATCTGTTTGTAACTACCTGTAAAAGTAGTATGTAGAAGTCAGAAGACAAATTTTAGTGCTTTGTGTGATGCTTTGGCACATAATAGTCGTTTAATAAATGTTTGCTCAATGACTTATTTAAGTATCACAGACAATTAAATAGGTAAGTACAAAAAACCTCCCAAGAGGACATGGACTGTGAATGTTTAGCCTTGTCCAAATCTGGAACAGAGTTTACAGGGTCATCAAGATTTCTGGCTTACTAACTTTTTGCTTTTGGCCTCAGTGTGTGCTTTTGTGAGTTGCAAGTTTCAGATAAGTGACTTGCATTATAAGTTTCTTCTCGCAAATAACAATCTAGAACACGAAGGATGGGGTACCGTGGCTGGGCAAGTCCTCACCTTGCTCTCTGCCTCTTGGCAGAGCCTTCTGGTGGAAGTCGATAAAGACCGTGTGCTGAGATCGCCTCGTGGGATAAAAATGGTCTTAGAAATCTCTAGCATGCATTCATGCATTCATTCATTCATTCATTCATTCACCCTTTTGATTTTACCTTCCTTTCTTCTCTCGTTCCTGGCTTTTATTTTGAGTCAGCTGGCTTTGAACTCCTATGTAGCTGAGAATGAGCTTACTGTTTTCCCCTCCTGTGCTAGGATTGTCATCATGCACTACTACACCCCATTTACAAGGTACCAGGGATCGAACCCAGGACTTCCTGCTTGCTAGGCCAGTACTTTATGACCTAAGCTACATCCCACCTTTACATTCTTGACACATTTCTTTCCACCTTCCTGGTGAGGCTTTTATGCCAGCTGATACTCTCTTGTGTTGCTGGGTCCTGTTTTTGGGCCAGAAGGAGCACTTTAATAAGATATAATATGATATTCTAAAACTGGAACTCAAGTGAAGATATGTAGCTTATGGCTGTAAAAGACTAAAGCCAAGATTTTTAAAACATGAGGCCAGGATCTATGTGCTTACTTCAGTCAGTGAAATGTGGTTTGATTATAAAATCATATGCCAATAAGATTAGCAGCAGACTAATAAGTATAATAGTAATTTTCCTTTCTCAACCTAGGTTATTTGTGTCATGAATTTTATATTTTATCAATATTAGTGCTTTATTTTGTTCCCTTTTAATAATGGCAATTTAAAAACAAAATAAAATTATCTAATGATCACTTAATATCTTTGGCCTGGAGCTCACTGAGTAACCCAGATATCTAAAAACTCTTGGCAAGACTCCTGCCTTAACCTGCACACTGAGATTACAGGCATGTGTCACTGTGCTTAGCATAATGTCTTTTTTGGGGGGTGGGTGAGGGATTTTATTTCCAGGTCATAGTCCATTATTGAAAGACTGCTCAGGGCAGGGGGGACTGAAGCAGAAGTCACATAGGAATACTTCTTTCTGGTTTTAAAAGAATTTTGTTTGGCATTTATGTTGAAACCACTCTTACTATGCCTATATTTTTTTTGTTAAGTATATGTTATCTATTAGTTGTTAATATGGCTCAGCAAGCCACCCCGCCCCCAATAATAGAAACATAGTCCTGTTGCTTATTTAATTTGCTTAGCATAAGTAATGCACAGTTACCCCTAATCTATTTTTCTAAGCTAGACTGGCTGTTTCCCAGCTGTGCTATCCTAGTTACTTGTTTGAGGGTCACCCAGGCTGTTTTGGTGCAACGGTCTGTCCTCAGGGTACACTTCTCTCAGTCACGTGCTTCTGGTCCATCCCATCCAATGGCAACCTCTTCTTTTTTCTCCCCTCACCCTCACCTGTGACTGAAGCCCCGCCTACCTCTATTCTCCCCAGTAATTGGCTGTCAGCCACGTTTATTGAACCAGTCAGAAAGGTTGGTGAGCAAAGTTTATATAACATCTTTTGGTGTACACGAGAAAACACTCCTCGGGACTGCAACCAGACCTTGGCGGCCAGTATTTAGCATTTGAATACATAGCAGCCATCAACAAGTAGCCCTCACCAACCTTCAACAAGTACTAAGAGCGCCATCCCAATTTGGGAGCAAGCTCAAATGTTCTTGGTAATCTCCAAGTGAGCAGAATTTCACAGGCTTGGCAGAATCATGATGACTTCCTGTGATTGTTAGCAATCACGGGCATCAGCTAGGATGTCTTATGCAGTGCCTATTCATCTTTATGTGGTTGTAAGTCCATAAACAAAAGCAAACCTATTATATGCGAATTAGTATTATGATATTAATATGAAGGTAGAAGAATTCTTTTATATTCTGTTTTAAAATCACCTTTTACTTTTCTCTGCTTTTCATCATTTCTGTTGTATACGGATGTACTCCTTTTTAGAATAATTCAATTCTACACTTAAATGGGTGCTGAGACTATTTTCCTTTTGTCTAGAAGATATTGTTAATTTCTTCTGGAAAGTGACTCACAAAAATATGACCTATCATGTTCATTTACTGTGTGCACTACTGAAAAATACCGTGTTGTTGTTGTTTTTTCAGTTTTGCACTTGAGTCCAGAAGTTCACTGAAAGTGGGTAACACCCAGATTTTATACATCATTAAAACATAAAGTGCTTGTACAATAAATCATAATTTCCCTTTCATCTGAAGAAATCAAAGTCCATTACTTTGGCTTGGCTACTTTCCTGAGAGCATCTGAGTTTGGAGGGCTGCTTCTTTATAGCAGGTCATATTTTATGAGGTTAGTTTAATGATAACATTTGAGGTTTGTTTTTCATATAATGATTGAATATGTGTTTGATATAAAATGGTCTATTTAGAAATGTAACTTTAAAATGTTACCAGAGATACTATAATAGATTATGTGCAGCTCTGTAAAATGTCACTTTTCCTTTATTCTTACACTTCATTCAACAAATGTTTACTGAATTTCTCTGTTCTCAGCATTGTTTTAGGTGCTGGGTTTTCAGTGGTCAACAAAACGTGTGTGTGTGTGTGTGTGTGTGTGTGTGTGTGTGTGTGTGTGTGTAAATGAATATTGATGGTACAAAGTCTTCTGGGGAAAAATAAAGGACAGGAGTATTGTTGGCGGTTAATATAGTAGGAGCTATGAAAAAGCATGGGTGGTTGAAGATCTTGAATGGCCTGTGACTTAGGGTTCTCTAGAGTCACAGAACTTATGGAATGCTCTATGTATTAAGAGAAATTATTGGCATGATTTACAGTCTGTCATCCAACTAACCCAACAGTGGACAGCTGTGAATGGGAAGTCCAAGAATCTAGTAGTTGCTTAGACTAGGTGTTTTAGTTGGTCTTCTGTATAAGCTGGAATCCTGAAGAAGTAGGTTCCAACAGATGTGCTGCCGTGTAAGTGCTAGCAGGCAAGGAAGGAAGCCTTCCTTCTTTCATTGTCCTTATGTAGGCCTCCAGCACAAGGTGTGGCCCAGATTAAAAATGTATACCGCCACCCCTGGACCTAAACTGTTCTTTACTTGGAATTTACTCTGTCGAAGGCTGGCCTTGAACTCAGAGATCGATCTGCTTGTCTCTGTCTCCTTTGATTAAAGGTCTGTATCACCTTGCCTGAGCCTAAGCTTTTCATGGCCACAATGCTTCAAGATCCGGATCAAAAGACTGTGTCTTGCAGCCTCAAGATCTGGATCACAGGTGTGCCCTCCATTCTAGTAGCAGTTCATTCCAGACAAAGTCAAGTTGACAAATGGGAATAGCCATCACAACCAGAAAGAGGGAACAAATGCAGAGTCATGCTTTCTGTCTTTGAGGAGCTGAAGTCATGCGCAAAGAGCAAAGCAGATAGGACCAGAAGTTTCTGTATAGCCTTTCAGTGTTGTAAGGGTTTTGGCTATGCCCTCCATGAGTAGAGAGGTTGTTGAAAGAGTGTCAAACAAGGATGTGACATGATCTGGCCTCTGTTTTTAAAGTAGCTATGTCTCCTGAGTATACACTGAAGTAGGCAGGGGTAAGGGCAGAGGTGGAAACACTGTTACGAGGTCGTTCTTTGAGCAGTACTGGCTTGGATTAATCAAAGAGATAGGTTTTTGACTTTGTTTTCTTTTTACTCTCCCTACCTACCTTTTCTGACAGAGTTTCACCCTATGACCCATGATCTCCTTTATCTTGTAACAATTTTTCTACCTCAGACTTGTTGGGATTATAGGCCCCATACCTTCAAGGAACTCAGCTTTGGATATCATTTGTCTGGTTTTCAAAAGAGAGTTCCAGGCTAGTGGTAAATATTGTGGTTTTTTGAGATATTTTGACTAGAAATCTACAAGGAAGTAATTGTCAGTGGGGAAAAAAAGAGGCTCAATCCTAAGAACCTGGGCTGCTGGTTCACTGGAAGTACAGAGGTGAGAGAGGACTGAACAGTAGAGGAGAAAAAAAGGGAAATGGAGGAAAACCTCGGATTCGGTATCACGGGAGGAGCCAAGGGAAGACGCTTCTAGCGCGTGCCAGGTGTTTCTTATAAGGTCAAGTAAATGAGAGTCAAGGGCACGTTTATTGGAAACATAGCAATTGATCAGCAAAGGGGACGGAAGAGAGTGGTAGGAGAGTAGATAAAGAGAAACACACCAGTCTGTGGACAGAGATTTCAAGGATTTGTTTTTTTTTGTTTTTTAAATGTATAAAGAGAAGGTGGGGGAGCACAGCAGAAAGGAGTGGGAGAGAGGAGGTTTTAAAATGGGGAAGATAACAGCCTGCTTGATAGTGGCTGGAAGGACAGTAACATGGAGGAAACAAATGCTGCCCGGCGTGGTTCCAAAAGAACTTAAGACGACTAAAACCATACAGCTGTTTCACCAACACTAATGTGTGTCAGTGCAGTCACGGTCTTCAAACTGTGGAATTCTTATATTCTTATCTCTCTTGCCTGACCCTTAAAATAATGATGACTCTGTGTGTGTGTGTGTGTGTGTGTGTGTGTGTGTGTGTGTGTGCGTGCGTGCGTGTTACTGTAGATACATACATTGTATGTAGATTAGTGCATATGTGTGTGGTGAACAGAGGTGGATATGAGGTGTCTTCCTCAATTCTTTCCTACCTTTTTAAAAATAAAAAAATATTTGTTCCCTCCCCCCCCTCTTTCTCTCTCTCTCTCTGTGTTTGTGTAGGTATGCATCATTTCTGTTTATCTTAGTCACCCAGGACAGGCCCTAGGTCAAATGTCCATGTTGCCTGAGGTCTACTTGTCTGCATTCTGTTGGTAATTGAGGAGTTCTTTAGCTGTCACTAGGAACAGAGATTTACACCAACCTTACAGCATGCATGTAATCTGATTTCCCATGAGCTTATTAGGTGAACCCAGTATTCACTGTCTGTGTTATACACAGAAAGCCCTGTGTTTAGATGTAACAGACACAAGGAAACAGGGGTCATAAGTAATAATTTGAACAGTACAGATGCTATTCTGTAGGTCTCGGTGTGCGGGTGAGCAGCTGCTCCTCAGATGTAACCACATCTGAGGGGACACAGTTGAAGTGGAGATTCCTTTTAGTCTGCATGGGGACTGAGCTATATTCCTAACAAGCTCCCAGAAAACGCTAGGGGTGCTGGAGCATCTCCTTCTGAATAAAAACAGATCAACGGGCAGTACTTCTGAGTTCCTTTCTTCCCTCATGGATTTGTTCCTGCCCTCTTCTTCTGACACTTCTCTGAAAATGCTCTTCTGCAGGCCCCTTGTGACTTCGAAATACAGCATTGCACTATCTCTGTCTTCTTCTCTTTGCCTGTTTATTGGTCTCTGAGGTAGGCCTATGGACTTCTAGATGTTTTGCATAATAATTAGTTAGCTGAAGGGACTTGAGGCAACTTAGATTTGCATATACGGAACTGGACTACAGGGTCTAATTTAAAGCCAGGGCCATTTTCTCTCTCTTGGACATCTGTCTACCTCTCTGTGCTTTTGGACTATAGTCAGAGTCCTGTGTTGACGTTCTTTTGCCAGGTCCGGTGTGGTTCCCACTGTAGTGCTTTGTGCGCCTCTAAGTCACAGCCAAATCTCTTCAGGGGAAGGCTCTCTTGTTGGAAGTCAGTGCTTTCGTTTTATTATCTAAGTAAATTTGATCAGCAAATCTTTAACCACACGGTAATGAAAAGCTTCTTGGGTTCTTCATCAGTTTAGCAGTGTTAGGTGTGGACTCCACCCCCTGGAGTGGGCCTTTAATTCAGTCAAAAAGTGGCAGGCTACTCCTGTAATATATGTGCCACTAATGTGTGTGTTTGTGTGTTTATTTCGGTGGGTATTTAGTAGTTTCTTTTTAATATTTTTTTCTCTTACTGTTCTATTTTTGTTTTTGATTTTTTTTTTTTTTTTTTTTGAGAGAAAGAACATGAAGTTGGGTAGGAAGGGGGTTGGAAGAGTTGGGAGAGGGGAAAACTCATGACCAAAATCTTTGTATAAAAATGTTCTGAGATGGTAATAAAATAGAAAAATAGGATATTTGGTCAGGGTAAGATGAAATTGATTCTGTGTAAACTGAAAATCCATATCAATTTTATAGTTAGTCAAAATTCATTTATCTTTCTTTCTTGAATTAAAATTTCAAGGGGCATATTTTTAAAGATTATCTATTTTGTCCAATAGAAATATATTATACATATAATTTAAAATCTTCTAGTAGTCATTAAAAAGTAAATGCCATGAGAGAAATTAATTTAAATGATATATTTTATTTAACCTAATATGTCAAAACTATTGTCATTTTAGTATGTCAGTGGCATATTGTGGTAATTCATTTATTTTTAAATATTAAATCTCAAAAAATCTGCTCTGTATTCTACATCCACAGTACATCTGCCATATTTCAGGTGCTAAATGTCTCCAAATGGCTGCCATATCAGACGACATGCTCATGGGTATGGAATAATGGCAGGCATGAGAAGCACAGTTTTGTTTCTGGTTTTATTATGCCATTCTCCATGACTATCCGCACAGGACATGCTAAGTGATTACATATAGACCAGTAAAGGTAATGTCCAGATGGAATTTCTAACATGAATAATAAGTCTGCCCTAAAATGTGTTAGTTAAAATATGTAAAATATTAAACCATTAGTTGACTTTAGTAGTAGTTAGCTCTCATAGGTAAGAACCTCTTTACATTTAAAATGATTGATACTTTTAGACCATAAGTTTTAGTCATGTTATTTATGATAGTTTGCTTCTTAAGATAACAGTGACATCACCGAGTATGTGAAAGTCGAGGTCCTTTGTGCCAAGCACACATTACACCAAATGTCTTTTGATTCCATCATCCTTATAAGGCAGGGGGTGGCATCGTCACACGCATTTCATAATAGGGAACCTGAGAACAAAAAGGATAAGTGATTTTTCACAGGTCACATAGGAGGATTTGAACTCCAGGCTGTCTAATACCAGAAATCACTTAGATTCTGCCAGTGCATCCAAGTGATTAGTGTGCCTACTTCATCTTTAAATTATATGGTGGGAGCCTAAGTATTTACTTGTAAAACATGGTATTGTTGACCCATATACTCTACTTTCACTAGAAACTTCACTGTAAATTAATTCTTTGTGTAACTTTGTCCTGTTTATCATTAGTTTCAGTATCAATTCCAAGAGTTGCTAAGAGTCTTGACTTTTGATTGATGTTCTATTTAAATTTAACTGTAACACATTAATTTTCTGCCTAATCCTTAGAAAATAAATAGCTAATAATATATATGGTAAATTTTTATTGCTAGAGTTTATAGCTCGATTGTACAGATAGAAATATAGCATTTTTGTAAGTAACATGTTAATCATTTAATCATTAGAGCAATCTAGTAATTTTATCTTCATCAGTAGTTAAGTGTCAATAGAAGTACGGTATAAATGGAAATGATTATAGTCTTAAAAATTATCTTATGATTTTCTGGTGTCTCTTCTTTCTTCCTTTCTTCCTTCCTTCCTTCCTTCCTTCCTTCCTTCCTTCCTTCCTTCCTTCCTTCCTTCCTTCCTTCCTTCCTTCTTTCCTTCTTTTCTTTCTTCTTTTAATTTATTCTTTAATCTGTTTTTATAGTCCAGTTGTCATTCTCCTCCCAGTCTATCCTCTGATGTTTCCCGTCCCATCCCCCCTTCCCACTCCCTGGGGCCTCAAGTTTTTCAAGGGTTAGGTGCTTCTTCTCTCGCTAAGGCCAGACCAGGCAGTCCTCTTCTGTATAGGACTGGGGGCCTCATATTAGCTAGTGTATGCTGCCTGGCTGGTGGCTCATTGTCTGAGAGATCTTGGGGGTCTGGGTTAGTTGAGACTGCTGGCCTTCCCGTGGGGTTGTTCTCCTCCTCAGCTTCTTCCAGCTTTTCCGTAATTCAACTCCAGAAGTCCCCAGCTTCTGTCCATTGGTTGGGTGTAAGTACCTGCATCTGACTCTTTTGGCTGCTTGTTGGGTCTCTCGGAGGACAGCCATGCTACGCTCCTGTCTATAAACTCACCATAGAATCAGTAATAGTGTCAGGCCTTGGAGCCTCCCCTTGAGATGGATCCCAATTTGGGCCAGTCATTGAACCTCCTTTCCCTCAGTCTCCTCTCCATTTTTGTCCCTGCAGTTCTTTCAGACAGGAACAATTCTGGGTCAGAGTTTTTGACTGTGGGATGGCAACCTCATATCTCCAAGTGATGCCTGATGCCCTGTCTTTCTACTGGAGATGGGCTCTACAAGCTCCCTCTCCCCACTGTTGGGCATTTCATCTAAGGTCCCTCCCTTTGAGTCCTGAGAGTCTCTCACCTCCCAGGTCTCTGGTACATTCTAGAGGGTCCCCCCCCAACCTCCTACCTCCTGAGGTTGCCTGTTTCCATTCTTTCTGGTGGCCCTCTCAGGACTTCACTTTTGTTCCCCCCCCCAACCCCCAATACCTGATCATTTTCCACCTTCTCTTCCCTGTCCCCTCTCCCATCTAGTTCCTCCCTCCCTCTGCCCCCACCCTCTTGTGATTGCTTTCTGGCTTTCCCTTTGTAGCCCAGTTGGCCTTGAACTCTTGGTAATGCTCTTGCCTCATCCTCCCAAGTGCAGAGATTACAGATGTGTACCATCATTCCGAGTGTGGTGTTTATTTTCAGAATAATATTAACAGTAAAAGAGTAGGTAGTGGAGAGAAGGACTTGCCCTAAAAGGAGCTTGTTGAGATGGTGATCTGTAACCTAAGGTATGAAATCACGAATAACAATGGATGTAAGCGTTGGCTTTCTGCATTTGGAACTACGATAGGACCTGAAGACTAAGAAGGGTGGGAAAGAATATTCTTACTGTTATCCTTTAAAGAAAACAGAACAGGTAGAGTTTTTTCATGGCGTAGATTGAAAAAAATGAATTAACGTTCTGTCTTGATGCCATTGAACACTAGGTCACTGCCTGGATATTCTAGATTAAATGTTTACATTGGCAAATGTGATGTGTAAAGAATAGGAGTAACTAAGAGTTGTTCACTTGTGAAAGAACCTTTAAGTTGGGACTTTGTGGTAAATTGGTTTAAAAACCCAAATTTCTTTTATAATTATGGACTTGCTTTGTAAAAGGTGGAGGTTGTGATTTATTGATAGAACATCAGAGTTAAAAAAAAAACCCTAGAAACAAACCTAAAGTTTAATCTTATTTTGCAAATGGGGAAACTGAGACAGTTATTTTTCTGACTGTTTTTAAACAGTTTCCAGTCTGTACACGAGACATACTGAAACACCTTTAGAGAATTTAAAAGTTCTTCTTAGTCTTTGCTTGTGCTAACAGAATGGCCCAAAGGTCATTTTGTTTGTTCTAATTGGGACACACTTGAGTTCTTTTGACTATCTTATCTGAACTCAAAGCCCAGGGATTTTCCCAAGGAATTGTTTCCTCAACTTACTTAATGTCCCCATGCTTCACTGAAACCTGCGTCTTTCTATAAAGGCAGAGGAGAGGATGCGGTGGTTTTGAGAGTTTATTTCTTCGGCCAATAGGTATTTTTTTTGAAATGATATATTTTTACTTACCCGTTTCCTTTTCTTTCTTTTAAAAGACATTTTATTATTTTTCTTTGAGAATTTCATCCATGAGTACTATATTTACATCATTTCCTCTCTACTGTCTCCCTACTGAAACCTCTTCTCCTAGGTTCTCCAGTCCCCCATTCATTCCCAAATTCACGAGCTTTTCCTGACCGTTTCTTCTTTAAGTTTTATAGTTATGCGTCCCACCACGTACGCTTACCTGTGAGTGTATGTCTTCTGCGTACCACATGCCTTTTCCAAATTGTAGTGTGAGCAGTTTTACTTGGAGGTGAGAAAGCATTAAATAACTTTGAGCAGTCATACTTCTAGACATCTGTTTTCGTCTTTGTCTTTATTCATTATTTTTCATCAATACTAATAATTTAAAATCATTCCCTGGGAATTTCAGCAAACTGTAGTCCTGTCTGGCTTCACCTAGTGAGCTATACTTTCTGTTCACACTGCAAACCGTTGACATTGCTGTGTGTTGAAGCTTAATCCTTACCATTATTTAAGTATGTTCACAATAAATGCAAATTGTTTAAAAATAGTCCATCTTATACTGGCTTGAAAAGCATCATGATTTCATGAATAAATCTGCTGGATCTAGTTTTGAATCTTACATTTTACTGATGGCCAGAATTTTGGGTAAAATATATTTTTATTTTCTTTTATTTTTTCCATTATTTCCGACCCCTCTTCCTCCCTCCCCCTTTTAATTTTCTCAGACTTTTATATTGTAGTACAAACTGGCTCTTACTATGTTACCCAGGCTTGGACTCACAGTTCCAAGTACTGGGATATCAGGTGTGAGCCAGCACAGCTGGTTGTATCCATTTTTCTAAACCTCAGCTTTTTCATTAATAAAGCTACCCGTTTAATGGGCTTTGGGGGATTAAATGGCTTAAAAGGAGATGGTGCTTTTAAAATGTTTGGCATATTGTAAATATTTAATGAAACATACTATGATGATCTAGCCAAGATTTTTAAGAATGGATGCAAGTGATAAACTGAGAGTACGATTTAGAACTTGTATTTTGAGATAATTTTATGATCTATGTTTAGAGGTTTTACAAAATGTCTCATTTTGTTTGAGTGTCTTGATATTGAAACAATGCTTAACACTTGTATCTTCACACTGGTTGTTTTGCATGTGTGTGAATTCTTTAAATTTAGTCATTAGCTGTTTTTGTAGTATCAGAACTTGGTGTATTCTAAAGGTCTCCTCGTTCCATAAGCATCAGTTTTGAACCAGTCTTGCAGGTCAGAGCAGGCTAAGTCCTGCCTTAAGGTCACAGCTGAGCTGTAGCAGGAGGACACCAAGGACCTGGTGTGCTATGAGATCACTCTGAACACTGAGTATGTGTGTATGTGTGTGAGTGTGTGTGTGTTTATGTGTATACTGTTACTCAAGATCTTTGTCTTCCCAGAGAGCAAACATAGCCCTTTAAGTTGTAGGTGAATTCTATAATGTTTTGTTTGCTTATTGTTACCCATAAATACAACGTAACTTAAATTTCAGTATTGTATTTGTTCCAGGGTCTGGTCAACAGCATGGTTAGTTTGCCTTGCTAATTTCTATGGAGCCCAGGAAGAGACCTATGCAAAATTGAACTGCTTCTATGCAAAACTCAGTCCTAGTAGCTGCTTGTTCCTGCCAGGCTCTGGTTGTCTGCTTACTCTGCCTCAGTTCTGCAACTCATTTTCCTAGGGCTTAGGTTTCCCTGAACTGATCTGATAAATACATCTCAGTTAATGCAAGAGAGTTAGAGGGTTATGTGGACATTTAAACTGTCTTTGGTGGCTCTATTTTGTGCCCCCATCTGTTACTTGAAAGCACTTTAGCAGGCACTGGAGATCACTGTTACTGTGCTAATGTCATATTTCAGCATTCTTAGTTGATCCGTTTGTGAGTGTGATTATCATGGGGCTTGTAGATTGCAGATAAGGTGGATGGATAGAACTACTGTGTTTCACAAGCATGTATGACCTTTTCTTTGGCTGTGTAATGAATTTTTAAAATTCTATTTTAAAGTGAAAAAAATTAGATTGAGTCCATAGTGGTGCATGCTTTTAATCCTAGCAGTCAGGAAATGGAGGCAGGTAGATCTCTATGAGTTTGAGGCCAGCCTTTTTCCTTCCTTCCTTCCTTCCTTCCTTCCTTCCTTCCTTCCTTCCTTCCTTCCTTCCTTCCTTCCTTCCTTCCTTCCTTCCTTCCATCCATTACTCCAGATTTTATTCCCCTCTCCACCCTCTGACTGTTCCACATCCCATACCTCCTCCCCGCCCCACCTGTCTCCAGGAGGATGTCCCCACTCCCCACCCCACCCCACCAGACCTCTAAACTCCCTGGGGCCTCCAGTCTCTTGAGGGTTAGGTGCATCCTCTCTGACTAAACCCAGACCTGGCTGTCCTCCACTGCATATGGGGGGGGGGGGGAGAGGGGGGAGGGATATCAGTTGAGGCCAGCCTTTTCTACATAGTGAGGCTCTGCCTCAAAACAAATAGACAAACAAATAAATAAATAGTGAGACTCTGCCTCAAAATAACTAAATAAATGGAAAATAATTTATATATTTTCCTGTTTACACAAATTTTAATTTTTGCAATTTAATGATTGTAAGTGACTGAAGATATCCAGATATATTTACAGAAGAAGAAGAAAAAAAAGATGAGTTGTAATTTCTGGAGTTAAAACTGCTAAGATTTTTGAGGCATTTCCTTTTTTTTTGTATTATTCTCAGTACGTGTGTTCATATTTATACATTATTTTACTGGGCTTAGCATCATATTATAAACATTTCGCCATGTTGTTAAGACTATTTGCAAAAAAGGGGAAACATTGGAAATGTATATAAAGTATCAAAAATAAAAAAGGAGAAAAAAAAAAGACTATTTGCAAATGTTTTAAATGAGTAGTAGTTCATCTTAAGGCTCTTCCATAATTTATTTAGTAAATTCACTATTGTTGGATGTTTAGGATATTTCCTGTTTCACTTTTAGGTAGATCATGGAATGTGATGACTATTAGGTATTAGTATCTATATGAACTGTCCCTGCACCTCTGATTATTGACCTAGTGTATTTTCCTAAAGTGGAGTGACAGTCGAAGGATGACTATTTATGAACACCACTCCCTTTTGTAAAGGTGGCATCCACTTGCATTCCAACATTATACAGTCAGAGGGAAAGGAGCTTTCATAGATTCATCATTTTGTTTATTTACAGACAGAGCCTCATGATGTTAGCCAGGCTGGGCTTGGCCTTACCTTAATCCTCTGAGTGCTACTGTGACCTGGCTTGACTTTGAAGTTTTTAAATGATGCTTGAAAGGCCAGGCTTTGATATGGCCACTAAAGGTCTAGATCTTTTTAGGGGAGGTTGTGGACTCATGGGTGTGATAGGTTCTTGGGAAATATGTAATCCTATTTTATGTTCTCCAAATGAGAAAACAGAGCTATAAAAGTTAATTGCCTTACTCAGATAGTAATTTGGTGAATGAGGATTAGAGATTTGACTACTTGTCCTATATTTTCTGCATTCTGATCCTCACTTACAGACACAGTAATTTGCCAGCTCTGAATCAAAAGTGACAAAGCCTGTGACCCAACACCTCCTTCCCCTATTGTCCCCTTCCTCATCCCATCATTTGCCAAAGTGTGTCCACTGCTTGGTGTAACAGTGCCATACTGGTCATCTGGCCTGTTAGCACCCCTGTTCCAGGGTTTCCAGGTCAGTCCTTCAGATGAATTCTGATTGAGTCTGGTTTGAGTTATGGATTGGTGCATTGTGGATAGAGTACCTTGGCTGGGTCTGTGCTCTCACATCGATGGCCCTGGCCTGGGATGCCCAGAAGTCGGCAGTTTCAGTCAAACCACGTAGAGAATGAGGAGAGGTGATTCCAAGAGGAGGCCAGAGGAAAGCTGCTTGGCAGGCAGAAACAACAGATGTCTGTGGCAGACGAGATGGGGCTGGCCAGAAGAAGCATATGCCTTAGAGACAAATGCACGTGGAGGGAAGGGTTTAGCGTCTGAACAGCTGAAAGAAGACTTGCCTGAGCAGGTAACATGGGTTGTAAAAGACTGGAACTGGCCTTGGAAAGTAACTGAAGTTAGGTCATGCACTTAGGTCTTTGCATTTGTACCCAGTGGAAATGGCTAGTTATGGGGGCTGGGATTTAAGCAATTAGCTTTTTAGCAGTGTAGAGAATGGGTTGGGGAAGGCAGGGAAGGAAGCAGGGAAATCTGTTAGGGGTGTGTAGGTGAGAGATGTTTGAACTCTCAGGGCCGTAGTAGTTGATAAAGCCAAGTAGAAAGACAACTAAAACACTGATGTAGCTCAACAGCCCTTGATGTTCTGATGGGATGTTAGGAGCAAAATGACAGAGATGCTTGGCTTGATTCACAGACCTTACGAGGAGCTGCCATTTATTGAGACTTAGCCCTTTTGTTAGTTGCTTTTGTGTTGCTGTGACCAAAATACTTGGTAGAAACAACTTAAGGCAACAAATGGTTCATTTTGGTTCCCAGTGTTAGAGGGTCATAACCCATCATGGCAGGGGAGAGAAAGAAGCACAGCTGTGATCATAGCATCTGATGCAGTGAAGTCTGGTTTCATGTTCTGGTAAAGCAGGAGGCAGAGAGAGCACTGGCAGTTGGAGATGAGTTTAACCATCAGAGGCCTGCCCCTGATCATCTCCTTTGGCCAGATGGGTCTTGCCTCCTAAAGACTCCACAATGTGATAAAAGCTAGCCACCTGCTTTCTTGTTGGATATGGTTTTGTGGCACTGAGTTCCTTCTACCTACATTATAAGATTAGAATAAGTATTAGCCATGTTATTATCTATCACCAATTCTAATAGAGTGATCATTAGTGTGTATGGTGGGCTTATGATTTGGTTAGTCATAAGTTAGGTGGGTAGTTGATTCTAAGGCTCACAGCCTTGAGAGGAAGTGTGAAGGATCAAAAGACCTCTTTGTTAAGATGTTTAGTGGGATTTTTTTTAAAAAAAAACAAAACAAAACAAAAAACCAAAACAGGATGGATTTGCCAGAGGCAGACCTGAAAAGATTACTTCAAAGAAGCTATACCACAGTTCTGTGGAGTTCTCTTGTATAGGCCTGTTTCTGTGACACTCTTGTAGTACGCTTGGTTCTGGTTTGTTCTTAGCTTTAAAGCCCCACTCCTGTGAAAATGGCAAGCTCCTTTCTAACAAGCCCTCACTTTCTAGGTGCACAATCAGACTTTTGGGTATCATTTTTTTCTAGAGTTAATGATTTAAAAATGAGGATTAAGACAATCTTAGAAAACAAAGTTTTTACCTGTGTCTCTGAAGGAATATTAGAACACTTATTTCTGTTTCTTAGGTTTCTAAGAAAAATGTTCCAAAACTTTGCCATCTTTTCAACCCCTTCCTCCCCAAAATCAATACTTGTTTTCACACCAATTTTTTTTTTCTGGAAAACTGGCTTAAGTTGCATGTTTGGAAGTAGATCTTTGAAGGGACTTGGCATGGGGGGAAGGGTGAACAGTTTTGAGTTGGGTAATTAGCCGCAACCATGTGGAACAGAAGCTATGATTAGTCTAATTAGGTAAGCAATTTTATAAGTGTTATGGTGGACCCCTGGGTAATGGCCTAGAAATACCTCCTTTTCTAGTTTATTTGATTGATGAAAGTAGTTTTCACATGCAAGGATTTATTTTTCGAAGTGGAGATTTATTTGCAAATGGTATAATGGTATACTTTGCAATGGATAGACCTGGATAGTACAAATTGGACATTCTAGGTATAAAAACAGAAGGAGGCGGCAGTGGTGGCGCACACCTTTAATCCCAGCACTTGGGAGGCAGAGGCAGGCGGATTTCTGAGTTTGAGGCCAGCCTGGTCTACAGAGTGAGTTCCAGGACAGCCAGGGCTACACAGAGAAACCCTGTCTCGAAAAACCGAAAACAAAAACAAACAAACAAAACAGAAGGAGGACACAAAGTTGAGTGGGTATCTATGTTGAAAGAATGAGTCAGTATTTAGACCCTTGTTTTGTATTTTGTATGTACACTCATATTTAACTCATATAATCACTGTTCATTCTGGAAGGCAATTTTTTAAAAAAGAACAAATTTCCATAAACTTAATTAATCTCATTTTTTCCTGGTATTTTTAAGCTTTTAAATAATATTTTTATGAATTCTTTGAGAATTTCATACAATGTATTTGATTTTATTCACTCCCCTCTCCCAGATTCATGCCTACCCCTCAACCCACTCAACTTTGTGTCCTTTTTGTTTTTAAACCTAGAGGGTCCAATTTATGCTGTTCAGATCTGTCCATTGTAAAGTAAATATATATATAAAAAATAACAACCAACCAACCAAACAAACAAAAAACCCAAAACCAAAAACACCCCCCTCTAAAAAACCAATTCCCTCCCAAAAGTACACTTTAGGGACAGTGAGGAAGGAGATGAGGAAGGAAATGAGCTCATTTCTAAACCCTACACTATGGTGGCTGCCATAATGTGCTGCCATAAATATCCCACAACAGGTCCTACTGGAGGATGGTTGATTTACCAAGAATCACACAAAGCTGTGTTTTCCAAAAAGAATAGGGCAGTTACACATATGAACTCTTAGTGGTATGACAACACCTCACATACAATGACTGCACGTAACACCTGCACAGACTCAAGCCAGAGAAGAAGCCCATCGTGGAGGGGGAAGGTGACACAAAGTTCCATCCCTAACTGAGAACCTATTGGCAAACGCTAGCAGCTGGGAGAAGGAGACCCTGTTTTCTTTAAGGGTAGTTCTAAGTTTTAAGCTAAGCTTTTTGAAGAATTTGCTTCTAAAATATGGTAAATAAGACCAGAAGTGCTATATATTTTTAAAAATAAAATATTTTGCTACATTGTACTTTGGTGCTAAGTGTAATTGACAGAGTATTTTTGTACACATGTGGTACACACTTAAGTCACTGTAAGCTGTCTCAGAGACAGCACAAACATTACAGCGTACTTGTAGCGTCATTCTTATGTTAGACACAATAGCGTGGGGTTGAGAAACGAGCCGATCTCCTTCCTCCTTTTTTTCCTAACTCAGTGTCTTTGTTCACCCTACCACATCTGAGTTTCCTCTAAAGGTTACTTCTTTTCTTTCTTTTGCTACTTTGCGAGTGGCTAGATTAGGTTGACTGGCCCTAGTTCTTTATGGCATTCAGCAGTATGGGAAGTACCCACCTCATCAAAAACAGTGTCAGTCAACCCAGCTGCTAATTAAAAGTAGGCAAATGAAATGTAGCAAATGTAAAATGCTTGTGAGACTCATTTGGCAGGTGTTGAGCATCTCGTGCCAGTACGGTCACGCTCATCTCGGGGGGCTGGGGGAGAGTGTGTAGTGAGGCAGAGAGTCAGGTAGACCCTTTTGCAGTTTCTGATTGCCGTAGTTTCCAGTAGAAAACCAAAGATAACAGTATCAGCCTTGTAAGACCATTAGGGGATTAAACGAACTAGTTATTGTAAATATAGTGCTATCCAAATGAAGTACTCAGTATTTCACAGGAGAAATGAATTACCATAGATAGAAACAAATTACAAAGCAACCAAGTATGGAGTTCCTTTAGGAAAATTTATAATTGACGCTCTAATTGCAGTCATTTTTTTACTTAACTATTACTGCAGTTTCTCTAAGAACTCTCATTTTAACCTAATTTCAGTTACTCTCTGTGTGAAAGTATCATACCTGTTTCTTTTTAAAACAAACCTCTTGGATTCAATATCAGCCCACTACAATTAACCCAAATAAAAGAATTTATTATATCATTATGCAGCAAGTATTTTAGGTCCATTGCTATGCTACCATATATTTTATTGTTTAGCGTTGTTATAAAAAAAATCTCAGCTCTTAGTTTGCATATATTTATTTTGACATGGGTCATGTTTTGTTGTTTACTTAGCCTTGAATTCCTAGGTTCATGCTATCTTTCTACCCTACACTATTAAAAAGCTGGGAATCCAGGAATGAGCCAAAGTGCTGGGCTGAATCTATTTTTAAATGGAACATTTGGCAGTAAAATGAGGTAGGCTATTGATAGCAAAACTTAATAATATACTTTTTAACAGTGATACTAATTTTTTAAATGATTTTTTTATTGGATATTTTCTTTATTTACATTTCAAATGTTTTCCCCTTTCCAGGTCTCCCCATTGGAACCCCCCTATCCCAACTCCTCCTCCCCTGCCTCTATGAGGGTGCTCCCCCAACCACCCACTCCCACCTTCCCACCCTGGCATTCCCCTACACTGGGGCATCTAACCCCTACAGGACCAAAGGTTACTCTTCCCAATGATGTCCAACAAGGCCATCCTCTGCCACATATGCGGCTGGAGCCATGGGTCCCTCCATGTGTACTCTTTGGCTTGTGGTCTAGTCCTCAGGAGCTCTGAGGGATCTGGCCAGTTGACACTGTTGCTCCCCCCACAGGGCTGCAAACCCCCTCCGCTCCTTCAGTCCCTTCTCCAACTCCTCCGTTAGGGACCCAGCACTCAGTCCAATAGTTGGCTGCAAGCATCTGCCTCTGTATTTGTCAGTCTCTGTCCAATTTTCTGAGGAACCACCAGAATGGTTTCCAGAGTGGTTGTACCAGCTTGCAATCCCACTAGCAATGGAGGAGTGTTCCTCTTTCTTTACATCCTTGCCAGTATCTGCTGTCACCTGAGTTTTTGAACTTAGCCATTTTGACTGGTGAGGGGTGGAATCTCAGGGTCATTTTGATTTGTATTTCCCTGATGACTAAGGATTTTGAACATTTTTTTAGGTGCTTCTCAGCCCTTCAAGTTTCCTTAGTTGAGAATTCTCTGTTTAGCTCTTTTACCCATTTTTTAATAGGGTTAATTTGGTTTGTTCTCTGGGGTCTAACTTCTTGAGTTCTTTGTATATATTGGATATTCACCCTCTATCGGATGTTGGTAAAGATCTTTCCCCAATCTGTTGGTTGCCATTTTGTCTTATTGACAGTATCCTTTGCCTTACAGAAGCTTTGCAATTTTATGAAGTCCCATTTGCAATTCTTGATCTTAGAGAATAAGCCATTGATGTTCTGTTCAGGAACTTTTCCCCTGTGCCCATGTGTTCAAGACTTTTCACCACTTTCTCTTCTATTAGATTCAGTGTAGCTGGTTTTATGTGGAGGTCCTTGATCCACTTGGACTTGAGCTTTGTGCAGGGAGATA
>CM052719.1:52173163-52238113 GCA_028551405.1 Uromys caudimaculatus | reverse complement strand
TTTTTTTTTTTTTTTTTTTTTTTTTTTTTTTTGTCTTTGTCTTTGCTCTTGGGTTCGGGGATTGGATTTGCAGTGATGCTGTAGTAGAGTGTTTGCAGAACATGTTTGAGGCCCTGGGATTGATCCTGACATTGAACACAAAGAACGAGACAAACAAATGTAGCAATCGGACCCAGACTGTATAGAACTAGAGCTCTTACTTTGTGGCCTCGGGACCATTGACATTAAAATGTCTTGAATGTAGAATGGATTGATATTTTTGCTTTTTTATTTTGTGGTTCTTCTTAAATTCTTATTTCAGGGATTATTTATTTGGAATTTA
Source organism: Uromys caudimaculatus (assembly GCA_028551405.1). Classification (NCBI taxonomy): domain Eukaryota; kingdom Metazoa; phylum Chordata; class Mammalia; order Rodentia; family Muridae; genus Uromys; species Uromys caudimaculatus. Next base: position 52,237,791 of record CM052719.1, on the reverse strand, counting down.
TGGGATTCCTGGCTTTGGAAGTTTGGGAGGGAAATAAATGTACATGAAATATAGTAGAATGATCTGCAATAAATTTTAAAGGAGTCATCTTTCTAAAAATGGGTCAAGAGCCATCATTAAATATGCCTGCTGTTGGCTGTGTGTACTGCTGTGTGGAGACCAGAAGTCAAACTCCAGTGTTCCCCATTACCTTTAAACTTTTACTTTTTGGGGACTGAATCTAACTCTGGTACTTAAGGCTACCCAATTAAGGTAGACTGGGTGACCAGAAATCTCCTCCCCTGCACGAGGATTACAAGTGTATATTACTATGTTTAGCCTTTTTGGGGGGTGAATGGGTGCTGGGGATTGATCTTAGGTAGTCATGGCCCATATCCTGGCTTCATATGGTATATATAAGACAAAAATTGATAGAAACCTTATAAAATTAGAGTCTAATAGACAATGCCTTTTTATGTCTGAGGACACTGAAAGTGTCTTAGCAAAGATTCACCTTTCAAGCACAGTACACTTGGATTTGCTTTGGTGCTGTCTGTACTCTTCCTCACTCCACCTAGGAGTTGGTCATGACCTTGGTGATCTCATAAGCTTTGGAGGCAGTGACTTCCTGCTAGAGAGCCTTCTGAGAACCTTGGGAGGAAAGGATGCTGGCAAAACGCCCAAGATCAGAATTGATCTCAGCCTACCTAAATTATTCCTGTCTTTTCAGTTTTTGCTGTATCTCCCTTTCCATGTAATGACTGAGAGTTCCAGCGATGCTGGCTTCTTCCTGTCAGTGTTCCAACACTAATGGTGACTGAAGGGACAGAGAGTGAATTAGCCTCTAGTTATTTGTCAAAGCTGTTTTCCCCTTTGTCTGCATTTCCCTGAGTTAAGTTAGTGTCTCACAATTTGAATAACCACCCTTCCTTTCTATATGCGTACTTACTTACTCTCTATCTGAGGTGTGTTCAGATGATATATGCTATCAGAACTGTTAGTCATTGCTTACTGAATTTGAATGAGTTAGGCTTAATGAGTTTGAGAGGGGAAATAACTCATGGTTCCCCTATGTCATTTTAATGACAAGATCCATAACTGGGCCTTTGGTTGCTTTGAGCTATGGTTTCAGCTGAATGTGCCAGAGAAGATAGGAGGTAGGAAGAATAAAACTCATAATCCATTCGCTTATATCTGCCAATTATCAGTTCCATTATTAACAATCATTTTAGGATATATATATATACATACATATATATATTCCCAGATATCATGGAAACCTTGCCAAATTAACCTCAGGATTTTATATAATATTGATTGAAACAGAAAATGCTACAATGACAGAATATATTAAAATGATTGGTAATATGATGTAAGTATTGTTCTTACCTAGTTTTGCTTATGTGGTTAGGCCTCTGTTGCCTATAAACATAAAGACTTGAGTCTTACATGCATGTTTTCTTTGATATTATCATTCCACTTCCAGGAGATTTTCTTAAACTAACAATCAGAACAGAATGGAAGGAAATGCACTAGAGACAGATCACTGCAACATTACTAGTAATAGCAAAAAGTTAATAAGTTGCCCAAGGCAAAGTTATTTAAGAAAGTAATATGTATATGTAATAATATGTAAAAATATATTAACATTAAAAATGTTACTACAATAAAAAGTTACTGCATTTCAAAGAAATAAATATGCAAACTAAATTATTGAGACAAATATATATATATAAATATAAATATATATAAACTAAGTAATTTCAAAATATAAACGTAGCAATAATAATAACAGTAGTAATAGTTAGGTACTTTCAGTGGTCTAGGCTCTGTTCTGACATCTTTTCTTATCCATAAAAAGCTTGTAAAGTCAGATTATTATTACTTATAGATGAAGAAGTGTAGGGACAGAGAGGGTCGGTAACTCATGCCAGGTCCCACAGGTTGAAAGTGGCTAAGCTAGGATGTACTGGCACATTTAAGATGCAGCGCATGCACGAGGTTAGTGTTTCAAGTGACTGGGACAGTGAGGAAGGCCATTCCAGATCATAGGTGCTATGGGAGGTGAGAAAAGAGGTGGGGTTTGGGCATCTGAGAAAGCGAGGGGAGAAGTAAGACTAAAGGTGCCGAGATGAAGTGTCAGCCGTGGCTGCACACTGTGACGAAGCTTTGAGGACTTTGTCTTGGACAGAGAAACAGTTGGAAAATTTCAATGAGGAAAAGGCAGACATTAGAAATTCTCAAGGAAGGGGAAACATTTGGAAAAAGATCATCTCACCATGAGCTCAGAGGTTCAGGTCTGCAGTGATGGGGTCATGAATCAGAGCAGTGAAGGTGGACGGGACGGAGCATAGTGATGGCGGTGGGTGACTGTTACTGGGTCCTCGGTTGCATCTGGACTGAAAGACTGTGTTAGCGAGGTATTGGAATGATGACATTGACATTCTAGAAGATTGGTTAGAAGTGCAAGTGAGAGAGAAGATAGCATCTAGAAGGACTTCCAGACGCATGTGTGTAAGCATTAGGATTCTGTGGTAAAATGAGGCGTATACAGAGCCTGCCCTTAGAAGTTCCATTGTCAATGACTTTGGTAACCCATGGTTGACCACAGTCTGAAAACATTAAGTGGAAAATTCTAGATATAAAGTATTCATAAGTTTAAATTATATGCTATTTGAGTGCCATGATAACATTTTGTGTTATGCTCCTCCATCCTGCTTGGTATGTGAGTAAGAATTTTCATAATGGCTTCTCTGTCAGGTCATCTATTACGGTTCCCAAAGAGAAGTGGAGTGGTTTGGCCTTCAGAATTATTATTATTATTTTTTTGTAGTTCAGATTTCTCATCCAAGAATATGAGAGGAGTGATGGAAATAAGCTATGTTCTTTGACTCCAGCTCTTTTGTGACATTACAGACTGGGTCTGCCACTCTAGGGTCCAGAATGAAGGCAGTTGGCTGATTTGTAGCCGTCTTGCACCTGGAGCAAAGCACCAATTGTCTCACAGCAGCCTCAGTGACAGAGCAATAAATAAGCATTCACCGAAAGCCACTAGTGTTTGAAGGTTAATTATTAACTGCTGCAGCCAGAGCTGTGGCAGCTGACCAATACAGCTGTCCCCTACGTGACTCCTCCATTGTCTGCAAGCTCCTCGAGGACCTGTGTTATTCATCTTCTTTGTCATCTGTCCAGTATAACCTGATGTCATTTACAACGATGACCCAGTTCATTTAACTTGGGTTGTGTGGGAAGGTTAATTCCCTTGTATTAGAGCAGGGTCTTCTTGCAGTGTGATCCTTGAGACACCTGTACTGGCTGGTTTTTTGTCAACTTGACACAAGCTGGGGTTATCACAGAGAAAGGAGTTTCAGTTGAAAATGCCTCCATGAGATCCAGTGGTAAGGCGTTTTCTCAACTGAAACTCCTTTCTCTGTGATAACTCCAGCTTGTGTCAAGTTGACAAAAAACCAGCCAGTACAACACCTTTATCAGAATCATTATGGAATTTTCCAGAAATAGATTTCTTGATTACCACTGGAGGATGAAGGCCCAATCAATTCTTAGATGCACTTAAGTTGGGAACTATTAGACTCAAAATTACCTATCATGATTTTATCAGTCTGCACTAACATTGGTATAAAACTTTGGTATAAAACAAATGCTTTTACTTGCAGTTTTTTTTTTTTCCCCAGACCAGACCATTTTTGTGATATGGTAGGATGGATGGATGGGCGGATGGATGGGTAGATAGATGGATGGGTGGATGGGTGGATGGATGGATGGGTGAATGGGTGGATGGATGGATGGATGGGTAGATGGATGGATGGGTGAATAGGTGGATGGATGGATGGATGGGTGGGCGGATAGATGGATGGATGGGTGGATGGATAGATGGATGGATGGGTGGATGGCTGGGTGGATGGCTGGGTGGATGCCTACATGCCCTATGTTGCTTGCTTTGGGTTAGGGAGCAAATATTTGTCAGTTACTAGTGAGGAAATTTTAGCTATATTTGATTGAAGGGCTGTATAAGGCTGATTGCATATATGGAGATCCAGTGCTTAGTTGGTACCCTTTCCCCATTCCTCTTTCCTTACGTTTTGCTCTTAGAGGTTAAAGGTCACTTACATAACTAACACATGAGCATACTGAACATTCGATACATTACTGATAGTCAAGGTTTTCTTTGTGCTCCTCCCTGAATCTTAGGCCCTTACTATCTACTTTTAGGGTTTTAACCTTCTGGTTTCTTTTTTCCCCTTCCTTCCCCTCCAGACTCAGCCAGAGTCTATGTCTACCTGTGCACAGTTAGGAAAAAACCAAAAATTTTAAAAATTGCTCATATCTAAGACCTCATGGGGGAAAGTATAAGGTAGTGATATCTTAGATTTTTAAAAAGGTATTGTCGACTTTGGTCATTCTGAAAAAAAAAGTGCCTTCTGAACTGTGGCTATGTCGGCCGTGTTATTGCTCCCCATATAATAGGATTATACCTCAGTAAGCCACACCGCCTTACAGCTCTAATTTAATTTGCGCTTGTCATAAGCTAATTTTGTTCTCATCTCCCTAAAGCACATTAAGGGTTTGTAATCAGATTCATATCAAGAATCTTTGTCCGCAAGTTAATAGAAGCTATCAATTTCATTTAGCCATATTTTATTATAATGGTTATCAATACAATTTGTAGGAAATTTTTATACTTTGTGTGGATTTCCAAAGTTCATTTATAATCGAATTATTTGGAGCTCAGCTTTTATTTTTCTCTGGCATAATTCAGGTTCCTTCTTTCTAGTATGTACAAACAAGTATTAAGAGTAACTCTTAAGAAGACTTGGTAAAAATATTATGTTCTTTGAACCACATCTGTATTAGTTAGGGTTATTATTGCTGTGATAAAAACACTGTGACCAAAGCAACTTGGCATGGGAGAGGTATATTTGGCTTACACTTCCGTATCCCTGTTCATCATTGAAGAAAGTTGGGATGGGAACTCAAACAGGGCAGGAACCTGGAATGAGGAGCTGATGCAGAGGCCATGAAGGGGTTCTGTTTACTGGCTTGCTTCCTATGGCCTGCTCAGCTTACTTTTTGATAGAGCCTAGAACTACCAGCTACAATGGGCTGGGCCCTGCCCATCAATCACTAGTTAACCAAATGCCCCACAGGCTTGCTTGTTCACGGACTGATCTCTTGGAGGCATTTTCTTAATTGAGGTTCTCTCCTCTCAGGTGACTTTAGATTGTGTCAAGTTAACATAAAACTGTATAACACAGTATTTCCAGTGAAACATGATGTGTTTTTTAAAAATCTAAACCTGGGAAGTATAATTTATCACATTGTGTGTGTGTGTGTGTGTGTGTGTGTGTGTGTTCTGTCCACAGATGCACAGGTAAAATGAGTAAGCCTCTATTCTCAGAAGATCTGCAGAGTAAAGATGGCAAGGGTTGGGGTGAGGGTGAAGTTGTCTGTACACTTTATAAAAGTGATGAGTCATTTATTCTATCATTCTGTGTTTAAGAGAATTGACAGTTTGCATTTACATTTTGTTCTTTAGTTCATGTACGGTCTGTTGAAAATTCACTGTGAGGATAGCTTGTCTTCGGTAGCCAGGGATGCCTCTCCAGTGCTGTCACATCCCTTGCATTGGGTGACCCCAAAGCAGTTTTATCTCTGACTGTTGCTACTAACAGCACAAATTTAAAGCCATTGATAAAAATGATAACAACTTTAAGATACTCAGAATAAGTAGGAATGCTAACTTATCTATGCATGTTCCCAGGCACTCTGTGAGGTAGATGTGGCTTCAAAGGGATGGACTTTGCTCTTTGTGCTCAGCTACACTGCCCTCTCTTAGGACTTTTAGAACCTTTGGTTTTGTAACACGTGTAGCTCCAGAATGAATAGGTCTAGCTCAGACTTCACTGTGCCTAAGAAGTAGCCTCAGGCATTTGGTCACTGCTCGAGTTCTCCAGTTCCACTCCTGGTGGTTGGCTCAGGTGGTTCATCATGGTGTGTTTGCCCACAAGCTCCCCACATAGCGTGAGCAGTGCATAGAAGCACTGCTCCAGGGTGCCTTACTCCTGTTTTCTTTTCTCAAGTGTGAGTTACAAGCTCAACTCTTGGCTCCCTTGTTTCTGAGGGTGAAGTTGATGCCTTCTTAAAGCCTCAGGGAACATCATGACATTGCTGAAGTGGTGACCAGACAAATGGAATCTGAAACCTTTAAAGAAGATTCTTGAAAGAATTATCTGCTTTAAAAAGTTACACTTCATTGGAAATTATTGTCAAATCATAGTTGTGAGGAAGTGACATCAGCCAGGTGTGCATGGAAAAATAAATACTGTACATTCTCACTTATATGTGAAACCAAAAGCAATCGAACGAATAGAAGTAGACATCAGAATGGGCATTAGAAGGAAGGGGCGTTGAGAACAGGGGAAAACAGTCGACTCCTCTCCCAGGTTACTCACCCTCCATTCTGCAACTCCCTCCCCCCCCCACACAGGAAAAAAAACTCAGTTGTGGAAGTGTGGTGTGTCAGAGTGTCCCACAGTATACCTTTTGTCCTTCTTTGCTTGCCAATGTTCATTTCAATGATCCCATGGTCTGGTACGAGGCTTCGGGCTTTTGCTACTCTATCAATACTGGAACCTCACTGGGACTCCTTTTGGATATCCTGTTGTTGACCTGTGTCATGGAGGTCCTGTAGTATCAGTTCTGTAGGACTGGTCTTTTCATACACTCTAGCAGTACATCAATGGGGTAGATGTTAGGGTGGGCCAATTCAAAGCCCTTGATCTGGGCTTGACAGGTATCTGAGCAGGTCAGCCCTTGGGCTCTCCCCCTTTCAGGCCCTTGGCCCTGCTCAGCAGCAACTCCTGCTACCAGGGGCAACTCTACCCTTGCCTGAGCAAGGTGCAGGGCCTGCTCTCTGAATGTTGCAGCCTGTGAGCGACATGACCAGTGCTTCCATTCTCATGACCCCAGGACCAGCTCTCTCTGCCTACCATAGATGATGAGGGATAAGAGAGGGAAGAAGGGTGTCTCTCCTACCTCTGTGACCTTGCACACCAGAGAAGAGGCAGGGCCAGCTCTCTTATGCCCAGCTGTACTGTACTGCCCAGGTGAGGTGTAGGGCCTGCTCTCCCACTCTGATGACCTCAGGGCCAGCTATTCTGCCTGCTGTAGGTGAAAAGGAGTGGGGCTGGAGCTTATCTCTCTGCCCATGCTACTGCACAGCAGACAAGTGACAGGGTCAGTTCTTTCATGTTCATGGCTCTTCACCAACCACCCCCTACCCCTACCGACTACCAGGGTCAGCTCTACTTTGCTGTCCAAGTGAGGTGCAGGGCCCACTCCCCTGAGTACCACAGCTGGTGAGGGCCAGGGCCAGCTCTCTGGTTCACTCTTACCATGTGGGGCTCTTTTTCTCTCCAGCTTGCTCCCTTCCTGGCACCACATTGGTGGCTGTCTCACTTTTTTCAGGGAATATTAGGCTATTACTTATTCAGATGTTCACAGGTCAGAACACAGTGTAGACACAGCCTTGCTCCTCCTTGCCACTTATTGACACACATGTGACACAGAAGCCATGCCTGCAATGCTCCTAGGGGCAGAGTTTGGTGGTTTTTTTTGTTGTTGTTGTTGTTAGTTTGTTTGTTTTGGTTTTGGGTATTTTGTTTGTTTGTTTGTTTTAATTTAAGGAAGAAATCTCAAAGCTGGGTGGGAAGGGATGTGAAGGTGGAGAAGGTGATTATGGGAGGAGTTGGAGGATCAGGGGTGTGTCCATGTCTTTAAAGTACATCGACTAAAATTCTCAAAGAACAAGCAAAGATATTATTAATATTTTAAAAACATAATTCAGAAAGTATTTATTCTTAGCATGCATTTTGTTTCTTAGAATTTTAATCCTTGTGGCTTACAATGAATGACTTGTATCTGAGCATTTATTGCAAGTGGTAGTTTGTGTTTTTGTACAGCTAAAGCCGTACAGTTGGAGGGATCTGTCTGGTGTTGTAGGTAGAGTTGCTGTCTCAGAGCCCTTTAAATAGGGAAGACCTTTGGAAATGAAGCTTTGTGAGTCCTTTTGCCTTGATTGTCTTCAGTCTTTTTAATGTGTTAACTGGCCATTAGGACTTAACTTGAAGCTAGTATGCTAACAATTTGTTATTGAACACTGGGCAGTTAATACATCCTGCCTGTGCTGATTAAGGTTTTGTCAACGTGACACAAGCTGGGCGAGAGGGAGCCTCATTTGTGTAAACACAGATTGGCCTGGAGACATGTGTGTGAAGACTTGCCTGATTAATGCAGTCCATTGTGGGTGATGCCACCTCTGGGCATGTGGTCTTTAGTTGTTTAAAAAAGCAATCTAAGCCATCTACTGGGAGCAAGCTGCTCAGCAGTGTTCCTCGGTGATCCAAGCCACAGTTCCTGCTTCTATTCCTGCCATGAGATCTTGCCCAGTTCCCTTCATGATGGATTATTAGCTGTAAGAGGAAATAAGTTACTTTTGGTCATGCTGTTTATCACAGTAATAGCAAACTAGAATAATAAAAACGTACCAGTGCAGTTTGAGGAAATGAGTTTATTGGTGAACTACTAATGTAACCATTAGTGTTTAACAGGGGCACCCACATAATATATTTTACTATCTATTTATTTTTAAAATAAAATTGTGGTAAACAATTCATCTAGACCATGAATAATTAATGTTTACCTGAGAATTGGTATCATTTTTGAGTAAATTTCTGTTTTCTGGACTGAAGGTTTTTTTTGGTGTCCCTCTTTGCCTCAGCTATATAAATGCTCTTTTATGGAGTCTCTTACACATTCTGTGCATATTGCTTGTTTTCAGTACCTGACCATTTCCTGTTTACAAAAGAATACATTGAGGAGCATTTATAAACATCATTTATTTATAGTCTACTTGAGTTTTCACAGGTTCTGATTATGCTGTGCTGGGTTGGATAGTTCCCTGGCTTTCCAGAACTTCTTGCTCATGTGACTTAGCATAGGTTCAGGAATGGCTCTTCATGTGTTGTGGATTGCTTTAGAATTCTCGTTGCCAACCAGGAGTCTAGAAAGCAAGTTCAAAATGTTAAGAGTATTTGTTTTGATTGATTTTCTAAAATGTGAAACTTTATTTCATTGCTTTATTTAATGATAAATTAAATAAAGTGAATTTTAATGTATCAGTACATAAACCCAGAGCTTGAGGAAGGAAAAAAAAAAAAAGAGGTAAGCTTGGGCAGACAAAAACAGACAGGTAAAAGAGAGACTTGACTCACTGGGCCTGCTCATTTGCTAGGCAAGGCCCACCCATCTGTCATGACTAATTGTGAAATTATGGGAAAGGCGGAGGAGGGGATATTGTGAGCTAACAGTATTTTGTTGTTAATTTTCTTTTAAACCCTTCCTTTGAAGCTCCCCAGCTCACTAGCTAGATACTTGCTATCTTAGCAGAACAAGCTGCGAGGACAACTTGATCCTGGTATCTTGAGTTTGCTTTATAGAAAGCTGTGTTTTAGACGAATGCTTAGCATCTTATCTTCCTAACTCCTGACATTTTATATCTCACTCTCAATAAACAAATAAACAAATAGATAAATGAATAAATGAATTAATAATAAAGAAAGGAATAAATAAATAAAGAAAGCAAGCAGGGGTCACCTTTTGCAAACGCTTCTAATGTCTTACAGGTTTAGAATCATATCTAAGATGGGTTCAGGTCCTTGCAGGAGGAAAATAATCTTCACTCTTGCAAGACAATTGAAGCAGGTCTAAGCTAAGTTTGTCAGTGGAAGATGTGTTTGGGTCTGTGACAGGCTTGTCTTCTTATTATTTCTACAGCTTTCCGTGCTTCCTGATAAAAGGTAGTGTGGCGCTGGGCTGTGTTCTGGAGCTTCTGCCTCCTCTCCTCATGGGTGCAGTGGTGCACAGGCTCTGACTTTCACCTCCCCTGGGGAGCGGCAGAGTGTCCATTTGCCCTTGGCCCAGGGGAGCTGCTTTCAGGAAATGGGCATAGTCAATAGACAGCAGCTGGCAGGAAGATGAGAATGGACCTCCAGGGGCTTTTAGAACGGGCATGGATTCAGTTTTGTCCTCTTTGCTCACACTGTTAAAAAGAGAGTGGCAGCCAAGCCAGCAGAAGGGCTAGGTGAGAGGCATGGTTACCGCGTTGTGCACCCTCTTCTGGCCCAGTGGCTCCTTTCCTGCATTATCCTTTTCTTTTGATGTTCATCTCCTCACTCTTAGAAATGAAGGATTTAGCCTCTCACTTATTCTCCTTTTCTGCGGATGCTTTAGCCTCCCTTGAGAGGCTTCCTGTCCCAACTCGAGGTTGTTATTGACTTGGAAGATGCCATTAGCCTATTCAGGGAAGAGTTCCTTGTGGGAATGGGAGGGTTACCCCCTTCTTCCCAAGCACCAGAGTTTTGTTTTGTTTTTCTTGTTTACATGGAGGCACATGTCAGCTATATTTTAGGGAAAATGTGCATGAATCTCCCTGTTTATTTCCAGGACGTTGGAGGGATGGATAGCAGACATTTTAAAAACTGCAGCAGGAAGTTTTCATTAAGGTGGAAGAGCTTTACGTTGTATGTGAATGCACTGTACCAGCAAGGACAGTACAGGGTGGCAGATTCCATGTTAGTCTTGAGATCAGTTCATTAATAACTCATTGGTTCCGGGACTCAGCAGAAATGTGCTTACAGAAAATAAATGGTAACTATGGCTTTTGTTTACAGAATCCAAGCACAAACAAACGTAGGCATGCACGTGTGCATGCGTATGCATATTGCTGTTTCAGCAGCAGTTTCTGTGGCTGCTGAAACAAGCTTAGCTTAAAACAATACAAGTTTATTTCCTTACAGTTCTGGAGGCCACATGGAGGATTAGCCTCTCAGTGTGCCAGCTTGGAGTGGTTTCTCTGGAGACTCCAGAGATAGTGCTTCCTTGCATTCCAGATGCACTGCTCTGCTCTGGACCCTTTCCTTCACGCCAAAGCCAAGGACATCAGCACCTTTTCTGTGAGTCCCCTTTGGTGTTCTTTGTCACAAAACTTCTGTCTGGTGTCTCTCTTGCTTCCTCAGGACACCTGTAATTGCATTTAAGACCCACTTGAATAATGCAGGAGAGTCCTGCAACTTAATTATGCCTGTACTCTTCTTTATGACTTTAACATATGACTCCCACTTCCCTTTCTTTGCTCTGAGTATGGATTGAATTGTTCTTTATTTCTTCAGATTTTTGCTCTCCCTAACCCTAACCCTAACCCTAACCCTAACCCTAACCCTAACCCTTAGATTATTTGCTTAAAAAGTATGATGGCCCTTTTTATACTTATGTGTTTGTATACACACACGTGCGTGCGCACATACACACACACCCACACACCATATATGTATATATATGTGTATGAATAAATAAACATCTTTTTGTACTTTTAAAGGTTTTGGAAGACAAAGATGTGTCTATTTTTCCATCTTACCCTCAAATGATCAAATGTTTCCTTGCTCTTACCCTCTCCCCCATTTTTGCTCTTGTTTTTTGTTAGAAACCCTGCCTCTAATAAATCCTCAAAACGTGAGTGTATAAACAGATCAGTTGTTGTGGCAGGATAGATGTTGAGAGCTTGAAGGAATCAGAATCTCTTCCTGACTGGGCTCCCTGAGGTGCTCTGTGAGGTGCTCCCTGAGGTGCTCCCTGAGGTGCTCTGTGAGGTGCTCTTTCTAGCCGCCAACCTCTCAGCCTTGCGGGCTGCAGGTGGAATTGAATGACTCACCTCCTTATCTAACTTCCTATCTCCTCACACCCACATGGCTCTCTGCAGACTCCTGTGAAGATACAGCCTCTCATCCTTATTGCTGTTCTAGGTAGAAGGAAACAGCTGGGACTCAGTTCTGTCACCATGCACCAGTAAGTACAGAAGCTCTAGCCAGGGTGTAGACCAAACATTTCAGTGGCTAAGGAACCACCCCTAAGAAGGAGAGATCAGCTCAAGGCATGCTAAAGAGATAGGCGGAACAATTTGACCATTTCTTTTCCTTCCAATTTTTCTTCCTCCAGAGCAGTAAATCTAGCCATGTATAAAGTATCCCAGAAAATGTGATTTCCCTTTTTCTTCTTTATCTGTTTCAAACATGCTTTCGTCAACATGGACTCGCTCCCCAGCATTTTGAGCTTCCTTATTCTTTAAATTCTTTAAATTCCTAATTCTCTAAATTCTCCTTCCCCACCATTTGCTTGCTTCTTGACCTCTGTGCTAGCTTAAATGGAATGCCCCCCCCACCCTCCCTTCTCCTCCTCTGGGCTGCATCTGCAGTTGACAGCTGGTCTGCCCTGGGGATTTCTTTCAAACTATTTGAGTCCATTCTTAGGTTCTCCTGTTAATGATTTTAAGAACCCCAAGAGGGAACCTTGACTTACCATATGTCTACCCTAGACAATGGCTCTTTTGCCTTTGCTTATTTCAGGTTTCCCTAAAGTATTTGCTAGGCTCTTAACATACCACAGCCTGAGTGGCTTCTGCAGTAGAAATGAATTGTCTCCTAGGTTTCAAGATCTGCTGTCCATGACTACTGAGTTGATACTGCTGAGGTCCCCTCCCTTGGCTTCAGATGGCACCTTCTCCCTTTGTGGTCTTTGCTTTGTCTATTTCTCTGTGTCCCTAATAGTGTTTTCTTAGAAAGTCTCACTGCAATGACCTCCAAATACAGTGTGGTTGAAGAATGGAGGTTAGGGCTTTAACGTGTTGGTTCAGCCAGGAACACCCAACCATGCTTCTGCGGGTCAGTCCTAATCTCCAGCTCTCTGACTGCATTTGGTTGGCATGCGCACAGTATCCTGTTTCGGTGGACTCGGCCTCTGCTGGATGATGGGAACAGAAGGGATTAAACAGGAGCAAATGTTGGACTTAAGTGCTGGTTTAAAGGGAGTTGTGAAATATTATTTTTATAGTTTTCAAGTTAGCTTTTAATTTTTTTTGGCCCTAAGCACTCTGGAATACTCATACTGAAGTTGAGCTAATTAGAACAATACTGCATCCGGTGCCTGCCTCAAGCCCCATCCTCATTCCCCACTCTCAACCCCCTCCCCCCACGACCACAACCGTTTTCTGCCCACTTCACTGAACGGAACCTTTACTTCTGAAGTTTTCTATTTTGTTTTCTTTCCCCTTCCCTATTTTGCAGCCAGAAAGAAATTATATATAATGTTTTTATTGTGCCTTCATTTTGATTATGTTCTGTGACATGAGGTAGAATTTCTGGGTCTTCTTAGTTCCTAAAAGTTTCAGATTTCAAATTAAAGATGTTCATTGTAATACTGGCTTACCTACTTGGTACCTTAGCCCTACTGAGTACCAAGATCACAGGCCTGTGTCACCACGTCAGCTATCTAGCTTCTTAGTACTTTTATACAGCAGGGAATCCGAGGTCCAGACATTTATGTTAATTGAGGAGTAGCAGTACTAGCAGAGCTGGATTTTAGTCCTGATCACCTAACTCAAGTGATAAGTCCTTTACTTCCCTTTATATTGCATTTTAGGTGTCAGGGTGTGAGCCTAGGCCCTCATGCTAAACATGCACTCCTACAGCTGAGCTGATCCTCAGCTTCTATTCTGTATGCTTATCTAAGAGATTTATTCTCTTAAGTGATTGTGATAAATCAAAAGGAGTAAGTTTTATTCAAGTAGTAATACAGATTGAAAAATGTATTAGTGAATCATGCATGTCTTTAATCAAGCTGATTATTTCAAATACAGATTTTCAGAGGTCTACTATTATTGTAGAGCTAGCTGAAGATTTAAAAGCATTAGCATGGAAAGAGCAGTATCAGCAGGGCTCATAATCTCAAGATAATGTAAGGAGAGTGGGTTTTGTTTCAGTTAGCAAGGTGGAGGGATAGTAATGCCTCGATTCTAGTCTGGATGACGGTGTCCCCATAACTGCCAACATATGGAGTGCTTTGTTAGCTGAGACACTTTCATCTATGTTACTCCTAGGTAGAGCAGCCCTTAAAGCATCTTTTTCTTCTGTGAGAGTCTGAGTATGCTTTGACCACTGCTCCCCTCTCAGCCTGAGAGCCTGAAAGTCTAGGTACTCAGATTGTGGTCTGCTCAACATCAGGCCTGCAAAAACAATAGCAAGACCTCCAGTTGGTTCTGACATACAGTAACGTATGAAACCATACCTATCAGAAGCTGTGCTGCAGGCCATGGGATTGAGGACTATCAGCATCACCTGGGATATTGGTCGGAAGTCACATTTCAGGCCCTGTACTAACTGAATCTGAAGCCCTTGAGCGCATCACAGAAATATGTGTTTTAATAAGTGCTATGGATTATTGTAATTTGTGCTAAAGTTTGAGAACTCCCCCGCATCAGTATATTTTAAACGTTTTTGATCATGACATATAGAGGCATACTTTAAATTATGACTGTGCATACTCACTGTGCTGGTTAGTTTGTATTATCAACTTGAAGCAACCAACAGTCACTTGGGAAGAAAGGGAAACCTCAATTGAAGACTTTTTTGGTTAGGGCTGGAGAGATGGCTTAACGGTTAAGAGCAGTGGCTGTTCTTCCAAAGGACCCAGCTTGAGTTCCTAGCACCTACACAGTGGCTCACAACCATATGCAACTCCAGTTCCAGGGGATTATATGTCCTCTCTGGACTCTGAGGGGCACCAGGCATGCGAATGGCACCCATACTTGAGGCAAATACCCATATATGATGTTGATGATGATAATAATTATAATGATGGTAATAAAATTGCCTAATTTGATAGGCCTTTGACTATGTCTATGAGAGATTATCTTGACTGATGATTACTGTGAAGGGTCCCGCCCACTATGAGCTGTATCATCTCTAGTGGGAAGTATGAAAGCTTGCTGAGTTATAGCAAGTGAGCAAGTCAGGAAGCTCAGGAAGCTGTGTCCCTTCATGATTTTTGCCTCGGTTCCTGCCTTGAATTCTCTTAACTGTGAACTGTAACCTGGAAGTTTAAGCTGAAATGAATCGTTCCCTCCCCCAAGTTGCTTTTGGTTAAAGTATTTTATCTCAGGAAAAGAAAGGTAACCAGGACACTTATGCACAACCATGCATTTCTCCCAGTCCCCTCCCAGACACACACAGACATAGACTCGTGACTTAGAAGTTTGAGAAAAGAAATCTTTAAATATCTTTTTAGTTTTTTTTAAAAGTTTTAGTTTACGTGCCTGAGTGATTGTCTGCATGTATGTATATACGTCATGTGTGCCTTGTGTCCTTGGAGGTCAGAAGTGTATATTGAATCCCTTGGAACTTAAGGATGATAGTAAGCTACCATGTGGGTTCTGGGAACCAACCTGTGTCCTTTGTAAGAGGAATAGGTCCATGTTTGATTGCATCTGTGGATTTACAGTCTGCACATAGGGAGGGCCAACTATGTATTTAAAATATATTAATATTTTTTAAAAACATTGCCAAATTTTATCTTAAGTGAGAATCAGGATGTAGGTATTTTTCCTGAATATGGACTTCCGGAAGTCTTAGCATAGGCTCTCCATTGACCAGAAGTCAAAGATGATTGCTCAAGTGGAACTTTTGTTTGGAATAGTCTTCAAGCTCTAACTGAGGCTCTAAGCCAGAAAGATTATCCTTCTTGGAACTGCTGAGAGTGCTTCATGCACTACATCCTGCATGCTTGCTGGCAGCGTGCTGATGAGCTGCTTTACGCTGTCCTTTTGTGGCATGTGAGGTGGCTTTGGAGGTTACCTGGCAGTCCAAGTTCAAGCTGTTGGCAGTATTCCTTCTCTCATCTCTTCCTATCTCACCTCGTATTCCCAGACATGCAAGCCTGACTTCTGGATGCCGTGCTCAAGAGCTGTGTGCTCTGGATTTAGCCTGCACGGAATCAAATCCAGAATGTATGCTTTCTTGTTTGTACCACCTAGGACACATTATGGACCTGGTCGTTGAGTCTCTTCCTCCTCCAGGAGACTGGGGTGATAGCTGTACTCAGTTTATACAATTGCTGTGAGCGTTAAATGATGCATTCCATACGTAGCACTAGAGTATACTTGCCAGAGAGTAAGTGGTTAATACACATTATCCACTGTAATTATCCTTGATTTAATCTTTTCCCTACTTTCTTAAATCTGGCTGACTTTCTCTATACAAAGATCTAAATGAATTTCCTTTTGTCTATTTATGGTTGCCGTGAGCTTTAGTCTCTCTTAGACTATGAAGCTCCTTTGTGTGATAGGCCTATGGTTTTTTAAAGTGTAAGTGAACAATCTTTGAAATGTAAATAAATAAAAATATTTGCCCAAACATTTTGATGGCTTTCTTTCAAGCTCTGATTAAAATGAGGCTTCATTCCCCAAGCACCTCAAGTTTGTTTGCTTATTGCTTCTGAGAGCCTCTGCTATCTGACCGTCTCTGAGATGGGCCCCTTACATGTTCTTCCAAGCTTCTTGGCCTGCTCTCAGTGTAGGCATGGATCATTTTCAAGTGGCTGTCCCTCTGCACAGTGCATGTTCCTGTCTTTCCCAGCTTCTTGTGTTTCTCATTTCTGCAGCTATCACTTCCTCAGAAAACTGTACATAAGCATCTTCCCCAAATTAGGTCACCTTCTTTGGGAATCCCTCCAGGAGTTCTTTTTATTAGCCAGAAGCTCCCTAAATACACAGATTATCATTGTTTTCTCTCTGTTGGGGAAAAGGATAATTAATCTCTACTTGTTAAACACATTACACTAAGAAGAATTTCCAGAGATGAATTTTGCACATTATAAAAAAAAACCAATCAATGATTGCAGAGGTATCTTAAGGAACGCTGTCTCAAAATTCTGCAAGTTAACCTTTTGCTAATGGTATAGAGAGCAAGGTGAGTGACAGGAATGACACCACATGCTGTACTTCGCTGTTGTAGGGTGATGGAGCTGTAATTGGTCCTTCTGTCACTGACAAACATTTCTGCTTCAAAGGCAGTTAGTCCTTGTTTCAAGTGGTTGCTTGATTGTTCACATAACCCTTGATGTCAGTGTTGCCCAGAATTGTAGAGTCAGTTACGAGTCAAACATGAGAATAGAAGTTTTGTAGTCAAGACAGAACCCAGTGTAGATAATATCATTTCTTGGATGTTTTTATTCACAGTAGAGGCAAGGGGATGATTCCACGGTGGGCATAGATCAAATTTCATCCATTCCTTAATTCTAGTCCAGAAATAGGAACCATTCAAATTTCAACACTTGTCTAAAAGCAGTCAGGAAGGAGGTCTTAGGAATTGTGATGTGAATCAACTTTACCCCTGTAGTTTTTCTTTCAACAGCAGCCTTTAAGAATCTGGGCAGATGCTCAAATTTAAGACAGATTGCATCAATGGAATTACTTACAGTTCTGTATACGCCTTGTCTAGCTGAGTGGTATTTCTGATGTACAGATGTGGTAATTTTTATAGAAAAGCTACTTTGTTTTTGGTGCGGCTCAACAAAACACATAGAAAAAATTACTTGATGTTAATCATGCAGAACGTAGCATCAGGTTTTTAATAGCTAAAAATTAGCATAAACTTCCTATGTGTGTGCACGTGAGAGCCTGTTTGTGTGGATGCGTGTGTGAGTGTGGGTGTGAAAGCAGAGGTCAAGCTTTGGTATTGTTCCTGAGGAGCCAATCACTTGGTTGGAAACAGGGTCTCATTGGTCTAGAGCTCACCGAGTAGGCATGACTGGTTGGCCGGCCTTCCCAGGGTTGGGAATACAAACTGATGGCTCCTATGTTTGTTTGTTTGTTTGTTTCAACATACGTTCTAGATAGCAGACTCAGGTCATTATGCTTATGTAGCAATCACTTTACTGAGTTCTCTCCAGCTACATAAACTTTTTAGACGAGTTTATCATAAGCCTGCTCCACAGTCATGTCAGGCTTTGTGTGTTCTTTCTCCTCTACTCCCATAGACATCACATGTAGACTGTTTTTTGGCTGGGTTTCATTGATGAAATCATGTGCCCTGATTGTATTCTGATTTTTTTTTTTTGTTTCATTTTGAGTGATTATATAGTAGTGTATTAAGCATACATATCGTGATGGTTTAATCATTCCCTTCTTGGGTAATTTGTTTTGTCATTATTTGTTATGCTGTATTCATGATGATGTCTTTGTTTGGTTCTCATTTTGCAGGCAGAGCCGTTTGTTTGGGTTAACAATGCATCAGCACATTCCCAGAGTGTTGCCAAGGCAAAGTACGAATTTCTATTTGGCAAGTCAGAAGAGAAAACTCCGGATACTAGTAAGTGTTTTTAACATTGTCTCCCAGGTAAAAGATGTGTGGTTCTACTTATTTCTGCATACTCCACTTACCTACGTCACTTCCTGCTTACCCTTGTGAGCCCTATGCTCTCCAGCTGTTCTCTAGAGCTGTCTTCCCCAAACTAGAATTGGGTGTTGTTCCTACAGCTTGCTCTAGGTAATTTCAAGTCTGTTTTTCAAAGAATTTTCAGCTTCCAGTACTTCAATTTCAAGAATTAACAAATTGTCATTAAGATTTTATTTTCCACACTTATCATTATTCTGTGTAACTGTATTTTTGGCTACCATCATATGTCATGGAGAGTCAATTTCACAAACTTTTTACCCAATGTAATCTTAAGAGAGCTTTTATTTGAAAAATTACTGTCACATTCTCGAATTAGAAGCAACACTCTTCAAAACTGCTTAGAACGAATAGCACTAATATTAGTACTAGTATCAGTGATCCTACTGACTAACTGCCTGAGCGTCCCAGCACTGTACTGTGTACTGTGAACCTTGTATCTTATTTGATCCTCAGGGAAATCCCATAAATTGCCTCTGTTATCCCCATTCTCAAGAGGTGGAATCTGAAATCACTTCCTTTCATTTACAACCGCCTGACCCCAAAGCTTGAGCTGTAATCCATGGGAGCAATACATTTCTGAATTCAGTTTCCTAAAAGAGAGTGTGAGATACGAAGTCTTAAGGAGTCTCAGAGCACTTAGCTATGGCAGCCTTCTGGAAGACAGAAAGCGGTGAGAGCTTGTGCTTCGGAGTTAAACTTTCAGAGTTTGAGTCCTGGGCTTGTGACTCACAACCTTGTGGCAGTGTGTACATTATCCATCAGCTTTCCAGTCCCAGTTATTTTGTGATAGGCAGAGACCTCAGAATCATGCTGGGACACAGCAGGTGCTTCTGGTTTTGCTTGTTGTATTAGTGAGGGCCATGGCAGGCCCTCACGCCCGTATCTCTGACCTTCAACTGGACTAATCATTACTTTTTACCTGCGTCCTTATCTAACCCTTGTTTTACCTGCCTAAGAGGTTTGAACTAATGTGGTAGGTGTGTGGTTGAAAACAGAACAAGTAATTCAGATTGATGTGATAGTTGGGACGGTATAACAGCATTTTAAGAAGTCATTGCACGCGTGTGCACTGAGTTCCTGTAGTCCTTTTCATGGTTTCTACATTTATAATCACCTTAAGACAGTTTGGAAATCCTTCGCTGCTCAGAACTTTAGGTGCCACCCTGTGGGTTTCTGCTTTTTGTCACTTTTTTACTCTGATGAAGCACAATTTTTACTTAATCATGTAAACAGTGTGTACTACTCTGTGTCAATAGTGAATAAAGCTAGTGGCAAGACTGTGCACCTGCTAGGCTTCTTACCTGCATTGTGTGAAATATTTAAAGAGCAGTTAAGTGATACACATTTTGTACCACCTGGACATTTTATTCCTCGATATTTACCCAAGAGATTCAAGTTTGTGCCCACTTTTACAGGAATGTTTGTAACCTACCCTTTTGTTTTGCTGTCTGGGAAACCAAGCCCATTTAGAGTTTATGCTTTTTAAAGGTAACAGCGGAAGACTGAATGAAGAAATGATGGGCAGTGGTCTGTGACTCTGTGTGGGAATTTTCAAAACTTGTCACTTCTGCCTTAACACTATTGGCTTTGATACAGTCCGTAGTATACGCTGCAGTTTCTTCCTCAGTGCTTAGAGGTTTGTCCTTGCAAACTACTAAACAAAGCGCTTGAGGAGGAAGACTCACTTAAGTCACGGGGCCAGAGGCGTGCTTCGAGTCTTTTCTTTCTTCTTTTTCAGATTATTATTGTTAAGTCAGGTGAGAATGTGAATGAACTTTAGGTCTAAGCTGAAGAGCCAAAGGACAGAGTGGTAGGGACAGGAGAAATGTGTAACTCTACAGTCCTAAGACTGTACTAGCTCAAGTCTAATGTTTTATAAGTCTTTTGAATCAGTATATAACTTAAAGTTTAGTGCTATAAATATTATATTATAAATATATGTAGAAATAATAGAATTTAAGAAATATTTTTATTACATTGATAAGAAAATGAAGATCTGTTTTCTACTAAGTCTTATTAAAGGATTAAATGATATTTTTAATGTTCTTGGCCCATCACCGTATTTCTCCTGATGTCAGTATTTAACATTTCTGGTAGTTGTACCCAAACTTGTAATTCTCCTAGGGTTATAGAGTTGAGTTCATGGTATGTAGTATTCAAACTGAAAAAAAGTATGCAGTAGTTAATGGTGTGCCTCTAAAGAGTACTGTATTCAGATTGTTACTGCGTCATGGTGCATTGGGGGCTGATACAGAACAGGAGAAACAACAGACCCTGGGTAGATAGGGGAGCTTAACAGGAAATTCCCTATGCTGGACAGAGGATTCAAAGTCAGAGGAAAGCCAGGTTCCATCTTAAGTGGGCCCAGAAAAGGATGATTTTTTTGCTCTGCTGAGAATAATTCAGGTGCCCAGCCGCAGCAACCTGAGAAGCTAGTGTGGAGGTTTTGCAAAACTGGGTACGGTCCATGGAAATTTGACTAAAAAACTTGTGTATTTCCTAGAAGCTGTTAGAATAAGGGGCTGTGGCCTGGCATACCAGTTTACCAGAGTTCTGAATGTAGGGCAAACTTCATTTCTTGTGGAATCGAAGCCCAAAGTTGGGCTAGGGCACCAGTGATAGTCTGTGCAATGTCTGGGAGGTAACATAAAGAAATGTCACAGACTACTGAAGAATTTAGTGCAGAATTGTCCTTTGTTGCAGTCAAGGACAAATGAAGCTCTACGTTAACAAATCCCCAAAATGACAAGCTCACAAGAAGCCTCTCTGGGAAGGATAGTCAGCATGTATAACGCAGATATCAAGACCCAAAGAATGAGAGCAATAGAATATTCTGAAACTATAAAGTAGTTTTCCATAAACATAAACTGGAGCAACCATTAAGGACCCTGTAAGGGAGATGTGCACATGACTCGGAAATAGTCTGTGTGCCCTAGGTGAGTTTACAATTAGATGCTGAAACAGTGGGGTGTGAGGTGTCAACTTACTCCATTTCTAGTTAGTTTAGTTGTTAAAGCCACGCATTCACTGAGAGACGCCCACTGAAGGATGTCTAGGTTAGGCTGGGATGCCTGCGAGGGATTCTTCTCATTCTGGTCAACTGAGCTGGGAAGATTCAACTTGAATGTGGGCAGGCCATAGGCAGGGCTGGGCTTTCAACTGCATGAACAGAAAAAGGAGCTGAGCAGTAAGCATGCATGCATGCATTTCTTTGCTCTCTTGCTTGTGGATGTAACCAGCTGCTTCAAGTGCTGCCTTGACTCTCCTGCAGTAATGGACTACAACCTGAAATTAACTGAAAGGCAGCCCCCACCCCCGCCCCACGTTGCTTTTTGTCAGTGTGTGTTTTTCACAGCAAGAGCAATGAAACTGAGACAGTTTTGTGTTTGGTTTCTTTTCTTTCCTTTTCTTTTTTGGATATTTTATTTATTTACATTTCAAATGTTATCCCCTTTCCTGGTTTCCCCTCTGGAAACCCCCTATCCCATCCCCCTCCCTCTGTTTCTATGAGCGTGCTCCACCACACACCTGCCCACTCCCTTCTCCCCACCCTGGCGTTCCCCTACACTGGGGCATTGAGTCTTCACAGGACCAAGGGCCTCTCCTCTTGTTGATGCCCAACAGGCCATCCTCTGCTACACATACAGCTGGAGCCATGGGTCCCTCCATGTGTGCTCTTTGGTTGCTGGTTTAGTCCCTGGGGAGCTCTGGGGGGTCTGGTTGGTTGATATTGTTGTTCTTCCTATGGAGTTGCAAACCCCTTCAGTTCCTTCTATCCTTTCTCTAACTCCTCCTTTGGGGACCCCACGCTCAGTCTAATGATTGACTGTGAGCATCCGCCTCTGTATTTGTCAGGCTCTGGCAGAGCCTCTCAGGAGACAGCTGTATCAGGCTCCTGTCAGCAAGCACTCCTTGACATCCACAATAGTGGCCGGATTTGGTGTCTGTATAAGGGATGGATCCCCAGGTAGGCAGTCTCTGGATGGTCTTTCCTTCAATCTCTGCTCCACACTTTGTCTTCGTATTTCCTTTAGACAGGAGCATTTCTGGGTTAAAAATTTGGAGATGAGTGGGTGGCTCCATCCTGCAACTGGAGGACCTTGCCTAACCTCTGGATATGGCATCTACAGGTTCTCTGTCCCCTTTGTTGGGCATTTTAGAAAATCTCATCCCTGTTGGGTCCTGGGAGGCTCTTGCTTTCCTGGCATCGGGGACTTGCTGGTGGCCACCCCCAGTTCCCCATCCCCCATTGCTACACACCTCTGTTCAATTTCCTGACCCTCTGTGTATCATTCCAGTCTCCTTGCACACCTGATCCGCCCCCTCCCCTCCTCTCTTCCTCCCAAGTCCCTCCCACCCTCTATCTCCCGTGAGTATTTTGCTCCCCCTTCTAAGAAGGACTGAAACATCCACACTTTGTTCTTCCTTCTTCTTGAACTTCATGTGGTCTGGGAATCTTGGGTATTCCGAGCTTTTGAGCTAATATCTACTTATCAGTGAGTGCATACCACGTGTGTTCTTTTGTGACTGGGTTATCTCACTCAGGATGCTATTTTCTAATTCCATCCATTTTTCTGGGAATTTCATGAAGTCATTGTTTTTAATAGCTGAGTAGTATTCCATTGTGTAAATGTACCACATTTTCTGTATCCATTCCTCTGATGAGGGACATCTGGGTTGTTTCCAGTTTCTGGCTATTATAAATATGGCTGCTATGAACATAGTGGAGCATGTGTCTTTATTTCATGTTGGAGCATCTTCTGGGTATATGCCCAGGAGAGGTATAGCTGGGTCCTCAGGTGTGAGGTGGAATCTCAGACTTGTTTTGATTTGCATTTCCCTGATGACTAAGGATGCTGAACATTTCTTTAGGTGATTTTCAGCCCTTTGAGTTTCCTCAATTGAGAATTCTCTGCTTAGCTCTGTTCCCCAGTTTTTAATAGGGTTATTTGGTTCTCCTGAATTTGTCTTTACTCTCACTAGACTTCTTGTGTTTATATTCTATATTTTAACAATAGCAAAGGCTTTTGAACTTTTAATACAGACGGATTCTTAATAGATGAATGTGGCTGTTGCACTTAAGAATAGCCAAACCCAAGAAGTGTATGTAGTTGCACCTGAAGTGGAAAAGAAGTAGAGCCTGTGCGCTCGCCCTCTGCTGGCCAGGAAAGGTAGAACGCACCAGAGCGCTGCATTTTCTTAGCTATGATTGATGGTCACTGTGTTATTTGTAGGAGGACTCTTCCTCTGGGAGGTGTGCTTCTCATCCTAACCTTCTGATAATTGAATTTGTGTAAATTTTTTTTCTAAGTCATTACTCAACTGTTGTCTGTAGACTTACTGCTTGGATCTCCTGCCTCATTCTTGAATGTGTGTGTGCCTCTGTGTGTGTGTCTGTGTGTGTGTGTCTGTGTGTGTGTCTGTGTGTGTGTCTGTGTGTGTGTCTGTGTGTGTGTCTGTGTGTGTGTGTGTGTCCCTCTGTGTGTGTGTGTGTGTGTCTGTGTGTGTGCCTCTGTGTGTGTGTGTGTGTGTCTGTCTGTGTGTGTCTGTGTGTGTGTGTGCCTCTGTGTGTGTCTGTGTGTGTGTGTGTCTGTGTGTGTGTGTGTCTGTGTGTGTCTATGTGTGTGTGCCTCTGTGTGTGTCTGTGTGTGTGTGCCTCTGTGTGTGTCTGTGTGTGTGTCTGTGTGTGTGTGTCTGTGTGTGTGTGTGTCTGTGTGTGTGTGTGTCTGTGTGTGTGTCTGTGTGTGTGTACGTGCGAGTGTGCGTGTTTCATTGCTCTCCCCCTGGAACTGAACTTAGTTTACACATTCCCTTTGGGACTCTGCTGTCCTTCCTTCATACTTCTTGGTCCCTCAGTGCTGACAAGACTGATATTTGCTCCCTGCCTAGCACCTGCTCATTCTTTGTGATCACTGTCCAGGCCTGCTCTACCCTGAATTTCTGGGGGATGAGTTTTGTTTTGGCTTGACTGTTGTGAAAACCTTTCTGTCATACTTTTCTTTACCTTTGGAGATGTTCATTCTGTTATTTTTCAATTATTTCTCCACTGTGTATGTTACAGCTGTTGCTCCTGAGCTTCTTATTGCATTTATGTTTTGTGTCTTGTAGTTTTTCATCCCTGTTTTAAAATCACTTGACCTCCTTCAGCAAACTATTTTATTTCAATAGTTGTATTCATAATTTCACTTTTCTGTTAATCTTCATTGCAGTCTGTTCTTTCATAGGTATATCATTTCTATTTTCTACATAATTGATCAGATTTTTTTCTAAGATTACCCTGTATTTCCTGAACTTATGCTTCCTCCAGGGTCCATTCAATTTCATTAAAATTTGAGACTTCCTTTGGAAGGCAGTCTTTTTCCTTAGATGAGATTCATTTTTACAGTGATATATATGAATTAAAGTTTGTCCCCAGGTCTAGGTGAGGTTTTCCTAAGTGTGTGGTATGTCCTTCCTATGGTTAGGTCTGGAGTGAATCTGTGTGAAGCAGGGAGGGACATGCAGACTGGTACAGGGGTAGCCTTCAGTCACACTCATGTGGATTGCCCTATGCATAAGCCTCTGGGTAGCAGAACAGGGTAGTAGAGTGGGGCAGTCATCGGCAGCTGATATGTGGGTGCCTTTCAGTTAGTGATGGCACGGTTCCCTCCTCATGGCAGAGGCAGGTAATTGCTGAGGCTGGGTTGCTAGCTTCCCTGGGTTTTCCCCTTTAGAAAGAGTGTGTTTGCTGGGTGTATTCGGGGCTGTGACTTCCGATGTCTCTCATCAGTGACTGTAATGTTTGGATATGTGTTGCTTCTTGAACACCTTAGAGGAAAAAAAAGCAAACTTTGGCCTATCTGCCATAGTGACAAAATAATTATTTCTGTAGAAAAGGTAGAATTGCATTATTTTATTGAGTTATAATTTATATAACAATATAAATCACCTATTTAAGATAGAAAATTCATTGTTAACCTGTTATTCTGTGTCTGTGATAATAATTTATTAGGGCATTTTTTTTTGTTTCCTCAAAAAAAGAAGTGACTATACCAGTACCTATTCTCCAGACAACTACACTTAACTTCTTGTCTCCTTCCATAGGCTTGCTTATTCTAGATACTTCATATACATAGAGCCCCTTGTACCTGGGTTTGTTTTCTGGTGGATTTCTATGCCATTGATGATGTTTGGGATCGTTTAATGTGCCTGTTTGCTGTCTCCGTTCATTCATGTTTGTTTTCGGTTTTTAAATGTGGTTTATCAGTCTTTCATTATTGAATTGAATTGTAAGAGCTCTTTATATATTATGTATACAGGTCATTCCAATCATATACATATATGATTTGAAGATTGTTCTCTTTTCTTGATAATATGAAAAAGTTTAACCATAACATAAGAAAGTCAAGTTCTATCTGTTTCTTATTTATTCTTTTGATGTAATATCTATTTACCTACTCCAAAGTTAAATGTATGCCAGTGTTTTCTTTCAAGTTTTAGTTCTCTTATTTGTAGGTCTGTGATCCACTTTGAATTAAAAAAAAAGGAAAAGAAACATTTTATGGTGGTGGTGGTCATGGTGGTGGTGGTGGTGGTGGTGGTGGTATGTGTGTGTGTCTGTGTGTCTGTGTGTCAGTGTGCCTGTGTGATCATGTGTGTAGACCACAGCACAACATGCAGGGAAGTAGATTTTTTTCTTTTGCCATGTGAGTCTCAGAGATTAAATTCAGGTCGTCAGACTTGGGGCAAGTGCTTTAACATACTGAGGCATCTTGCCAGCCCATTTTTGAAGCTATGCTTTAGTTTGTCTGTCATATAAAGATGTGCAGCTAGGTAATCTTGATAACAGAGAGAACGTGTTAGTATATTACAAACTGAGTTAACACTACTCTGTACACAAAACAAAAAGTAAAGTAGAAAATATAACAAGAACAACATCAAACAAGCAAACAAAACTTGGCATTGTAGCACTGTAGGGCACAGTTTAGTCTTTATTCCAGTGTCCTGTGTAGCTGTAGGATCTGTGGAAGCTAGGGATCATTACTTTAAGAAAAACACAATTTGGCATAGAAACCACAGACATACAAAGGAATGAATGATAAATCCACTAATTATAAGGTTTTCTATTGACTTGTTTTCTTGTCTCCACCACAGATTTAAGTCAGTTTATAATTTCATGGTGAGTATTTTAGAAAGACTCTTTTTGGAACATTTCATCGAGCTTGATCTTTTCTCTACTCAGACTGCTTGCCATCTATGTAAACAGCAGAAACAATGACTTTATAGTATGTTACACAGTTATTATGTTAAATGTGCCCAGTAGTGGTTGGCCCTTACTAAATGGACAGATGGTCTTCATTACTTTATCTGGACCACAGACCCTGCTTGGTAGGCCATCATTTCATCTGGTTTGGGTTTGGTCAAGTGATCTGGAGCGTGATTATAAACTTTGTTTTTGGGCAGGGTCATTCATGTAATGGGCCCACTCACATAGTACTGGCCCACATATCTGCAGACTGAGCTGTTCCTCAGCAGCCTCAGCTGTCTGAGTGGAACCACTTGGTGCTTTACATACACTGATAACCATGGAGGGTTGCAGAAACAATCTAGAGGGCATGCTAAAGGCTTACACCTTGTTTCTACTGTCCAGAATAATATTTTTGCCATTTTTAGACTGATGTCCATTACTGCATTGCTGTATTTATGTGGTGCTATGGATGGCAGGCCTAGTGCATGCTAGACAAGCACTGTAAGGATTCTGCTGCATACCTAGCCCTGATTTTTTTCTACCCTCCCTCTCTTCTTTCCTTCTTTTGGTAGGGTCTCACTGCAGTCCAGGTGATCTTTGAGTTCACAAAACTCCACTCCTCACTACCTTTCCTTTCAATCTACTTTATTCCCTCCCCACTTTTTTGTTCTGTATTGAAAAGCTAAGGAGCCAAGGATTATGACATAGGTTTGTAGTCTGGTTATTCAGGAGACTGAGGCAAAATAAGCATTTAATCCTGATAATTCAAATCAATTTGCACAACATAATGTGAACACACACACACACACACACACACACACACACGCACACACACACACAACTAATAAGCAGAATTTAATTTTTCTTGAAAGTAAAATCAGATCAACTTTGGGATGGATAATCAGGTCAGTTAGAACCAAAAAATTTTTACCCTGAGAAATTTGCTGCATGAAATATAATTAACACCAGACTTTTTTCATGAGCTTACTACCCATTTATGATTGATTTGAAATGATTTCCCTGTTTGCCCAGGTTTTATATTGAAGAGATAGTTTCTTACTGACTTCTGCAGCTCTTCAGATGCTGTTAGGACTATATTGCTGAGATGTAGAATCCAGAAGGAAGGGTATTTTAATGTTGGTGCGTGATCTGTTTCACAAAGGGTGTTTTAGCAGTGTCTCCCTGCATTTCTCCTTACCAAACCGTCTCAGTTCAAATGTCCTTTTCTTCTTATGTATCTTCCCACTTTTATTTTGCAAAGCAGAGATTACATATTGGTATCTTTAATTTATACTTTAATTGATCCACTTGTGTGAAAAAAAGCCCTAACTGTTAAAATTGGAGAAGTTTCATGTCACAATACAGTTCTGAGGCTCCTGGTGATGAGGCTGTGACTGTGGCACTCAGCTGTGCTGTCACTGCCTGTAAAACCGAGGTCCCATCAACAGCCTTCTAGCGTGGACTCATCCTATTCTTCTTACCCGTAGGCACGTGGACGTATAGCTCAGCATTAAAATCTTAGCTTGTGCCCACGTTTGTGTTTGTGACTTCAAGGAAATCACACGTTGCAATCTAAAGTTGCATCCCATAATATTGTTTCTTAAATCCAGTGAGTGCTTGAGGCTTCAAAGTTTCTAAGGCAACAGCATGCTGGTTCTCTTTCTCTTAAAGAGCTCCCTTCCCCCAAACTGTATAGAAGTTAGGACCACATATGTGGATCTGCCCCTGCCAATCTGTAATTTGTGGACGCCAAGACTTCTAGAGTTCTGTGAGGGTGGGATGGGACAGTACTGGAAGAAAGCTGTTTCATATGCTGTGTGACTTTTAATGTGGGGAACATTCACGTGGTGTGGGAACAATACGCTTCTAATTATTTGTGCATAGGGTATACTATATATAAAGACTTTCAGCATGATATTTAATATAGGTTTTCTTAGACAGCAACTACTGTACACATCAAGGGCAGATTAGGCTTTTGGTTTTGACTTTGGAGATGTATTAAAAGTTGGGTCAGGATGTTGAAATATTGTTCCTCACAAGGCTACCGAGTCATAGTTTAATGTACTCATCCCTCTCGACTGCTGCCTTGCTTTCAGGGTGATTTTCTTCCCCTCTGACAAATAGTGTCTCACTAACGTGAACAGTCATATAATTTCAGTTCCATTTTCCTTTTCCTTTTGCTCTATTTAGGAGATTATATCGATTATTTTGAATTTTATCTTCTAGCTGTTATATTGCTAATGGATTTTGCTTCAGGATAATAAAGGATTGTTGCAGCCCATGTGTTATTTTAAAGAGCTGAAGCTCATGTTTTTAGTATCACAGTTCTTAAAACGGAGTGAGCACATATCAAATGATGACTGTGGCCTCCTCCCTGGGGGTTTCTGCATGTCACAGAACACTTAGAAGGTGATATTCTTTGTATCATGGTACACTGGAGGCAAAGGAGAAAGGCAGCTGCTTCCATTTCTGCCCCAGTCTCGGCTGGGTCCACTTTCAAGTGTACTTTAGATACCTTGGATGCTTCTTAAGCTTGTTAAAAATTTAGGATCTTCGAAGACTCTCCAGTAACTCTGATTCGGTGTGCAACTGTGATGAACTCCGTAGATATGCAGATCTAGGTAATCTCACTGTGAGCACAGAGAGGCTGGGCCTCCTCCTAAGGACACGAGAGGCAATGGTAAAGGATTCTGAGGTAAAGTAGAGGCAGGGTAACACCTGGTAGGCTGGAGTTTCTCTATCGATGAGTCCAGTCACCATGTTGGAGATGCTGTAACACACACCACTAGAAGATCAGGAAGAGATCACCTGGCTCCTTTTACATCAGTTCAGCTCTGAGGACTGTGGCCTACAAAGCTGAGCACATTTGTAGATAAGCTACAGATTTATGTAGGATTATTTGGAAGTTACTATAAAAGGACAGCTGCTTTAATAAGGGGGTGGCTAGCTTGTTTTTAAAGAGAATTAAGGAAACTGTAGCAGCTGATACGTTTCAGGGCTATCATCAGTTGTGTATTAGCACAGTAATAAACATTTTTCAGGGAGTTGGGAGTCTGCTCCAGCTGGCAATGTGATCAATGGTGGGAACCAGATCTAGCCCAGGTCAGGGTGAACTACCTTCCAGCTTAGAGGAGAGTACATGGGTGGGGAACGCGGAGGCTGCAAGAGTTGATAGGTCAGTAAAGCTGAAAGCCTGCGATGTGGCTGCAAGCTCATGCATAATGAACAGCGTGAACGTTCCCTAGCTCTGTTTTATTGGGTACATTTGTTAGGGAAATGCTGGTATGTTGAAAAAGATCTTAAACAAATAACCAAGATGCCTGGGTTTTCTTTAGTGGCAGGTATCAGATCCCCTAAATATCCGCCCTGGCAAGCGAAGGCTCTCTTGAGGGCATTTTCTTAGTCATTCCTACAGTTGCTAAACTGGAGAGAGACGTATATGCAGTCTGGTCACAGTAGCAGACAGGTACTGTGATGGCTCTAACAATGGGACTCCTATTGAGATAAAAGCAGGTTCACATGGCACTCAGTCTATGGAAGCACACACAGGTTAGGCTGGAAGGAGGCATCCTAGAAGAGGAGAGCATGTAGACTGTGGCAGGTTCATATGGCACTCAGTCTATGGAAGCACACACAGGTTAGGCCGGAAGGAGGCATCCTAGAAGAGGAGAGCATGTAGACTGTGGCAGGTTCACATGGCACTCAGTCTATGGAAGGCACACACAGGTTAGGCCGGAAGGAAGCATCCTAGAAGAGGAGAGTATGTAGACTGTGGCAGAAGCTGATTGAAGAACAGTTAGTGTCTACAGAGGACTTGGGGCAGATAGAGACCAGACTGTATATCATGCTGAAACATGCTAACATGTTCTTATTGATTATGGTTCCTTCTTTACATTGTGGGCTTAGAAGACCAGTATGAAGTCAATGCAAGATAAGCTGAGAAAGGTAAGTCTGGGGAAGGTCTGTTCCCAAACGTGTTCATGGCAACAGATAGCAAGAAGCTGTAACTAGAAGTATTAATTCTGGGGCCGTTCATCCAGAACATCTTTAACATATGGTTAGGACATGCCAGTTTGTCCTTCCACGTTCTCTCTTTCTTCTTCCTGTTCTCAGGAATGTACTAGAGCTCAAGCAAGCACACCAGTGGTAGGGAATTCTCAGATGGCAGATCCACATGGGTCAGAGTAGTCAGGGTCATTCAAGGTCTGAATCACCTGTCTAATTTTCATAGAAAATATTTTGATTAGGTTAGAGTGTGTGTGTGTGTGTGTGTGTGTGTGTGTGTGTGTGTGAGTTTTGTTCATGTGAGATATGCATATGGTGTAGTAGGTAAGTCAGAGGACAACTTTGTGGAGTTGGGCTTTTCCCACTTTTACATGGATTCTTAGAATAAACTTGGGTCATCATTGTGTAATCTATGCTTTTACCCCATAGGCCATCTTGCTGGTCCTTGACTTTTGAAACAGTCTACATGTGAGATTATACAATATTGTTTTTTTTGTTCCTGTCTTATTTTACTTAGCAAAATGTTCTTCATATTTATTCATATTGCAAATAGCAGGATTTCAATTTTTGATGAATTATATTTCATTATATATGTATGTATCTCACTTTCCCCCTTGATTAAATCTTCCAGATATACTTAGGTTCTATCAGTATCTTGGATATTTTGAATAACAATGCAAAAACTTTAGGTGTTCAGATGTTCTTTAACTAACTGGCTATCCTTGGGCTGTATACTTAGAATCAGGATTGGTGGCTCACATGTTCATTCCATTTCTATGTTTGTAGGAGTCTCTATTCTGTTTTTTATAATGTCTTGCATTTCTAGCAACAGTGTACAGAGGACCTTTTTTTCCTGCATCATCTCCAACACATCTTTGTCTCTCTGGTAATAGTTTTTCTAGCAGGTATGAGGTGATATCTCCTAGTGGTTTAACTCCCCCCTTCCCCAAATTATTAGTATCTTAGTTACTTTATTATTGCTGTGATGAGGTGCGATGACCAAGGCAGCGTATAGAAGGAAGACGTTATTGGGAGCTTGCTTACAATTTCAGAGGTTAGAGTCATGATCATCCTCGCATGGTAGCACAGCAGCAGGCAGACAGGCGTGTTGCTGTAACTAGAGCTGAGGGCTTTATCCTCATACGGAGGCATGAGGAAGGGAGATGCACTGAAAATGGTGTAGATTTAAACCTCTAAGTCTGCAATGAAGCACCTCCTCCAATAAGGCCCCTAAGCCTTCCCAGATAGTTCCACCAACTGGGAAGCAAGTATTCAAACATGAGCTCATGGGGGCCATTCTCATCCAAATCACAGTTAATGATGCTAAACATAGTTTTCTGTACTTGTTGGTCAAGTTTGTCCTCTGTTAAGCTCTTGAGACATGTCTATTCAGAGTCTTTGTCCATTAAAAAAGCCCTTGCTTGTTTTCTTGGTATTGAGTTACTGAAGATATATTTACTTCCTATCAGAATTTTGCTTGCAAATATTTTTGCCCATTCTGCAGGTTGTCTCTTTATTCTGCATCTTCTTTGCTGCATAGCGGTTGAATTTGTTTTTCAGATTGATACAGTCGTGATTTTTTTTTTTAATATTTTTTGAAATTTTTATATATGACTGCTGTATTTATTTAAGGTTTTTATACCTTCATCTCCCCCTTTCAGTTCCTTCTGTGCCCCCCAATTCCCTTTCAGTTTCATGACCTCTTTTCTTTTAATTAGCATCGTTATGTATATGTATGTATACACATGTATGTATATAGAAATGCAATGTGCTGAGCTCCTTTGTTGCACCCTTGCCTTGCGGTGTGTGTGTGTGGGTGTGGGTGTGGGTGTGGGTGTGTGTGTGTGTGGATGTGGGTGTGGGTGTGGGTGTGTGTGTGTGTGTGTGTGTGTGTGGGTGTGTGTGTGTGTGTGTGTCTGTGTGTGTGTGTGTGTGTGTGTGTGTGTATGTGTGTGTGTGTGTGTGGGGGTGTATGTGTGTGTGTGTGTGTGTGGGGGTGTGTGTGGGTGTGGGTGTGTAGGGCTGCTTGTTTGGGATTGGATTATCAGGGGCTTGTCTCTGAGTCTCTTAAGAAGGTCTCTCTTTCTTGCTCATTTCTTAGCAGCCTATTTTTCTTGCCTGTGCTTTTGGTGTTTCATACAAGAAAAATAAATAAATAGCCTGTATCAGTGTCAGGAAGCTTTTTTCCTTATGTCTTTTCCTAATAGTTTTAAGTTTTGGTTAAGTTAACTATTTAAGACAGTTTATTTCCTGGGGTTGAGTCAAAATATTTTTAATGCTAATAGGTTGTTAAATTAGTTATGAGATGTTTGCTGCCTCCTTTAAAGACTAGGCTTATAATCTAATTGCCCTGGCCACTGACACTTGGCAGCCTCCTTGTGGCCTTTGTCACGAGGACAGGATGATAACCACCTCTTTCAAGATAAAATGTTGGGTATATTTATTGTAAACTTGGAGTGTTTTTTGTTGTTGTTTGTCGTTTTGTTTTGTGTTTGCTGGCCAGACAAGGTCTCACTGCACCCCTGGCTAATCCGGTACTGGGTATGTAGACCAGACTGTCTGAAAACTCACAGAGCTCTCCCTGGCTCTGCCCTCCATGTGCTTGGATTCAAGGCACCACCACTCCTGGCTACTTACAGTGGTTTTATTCGGTGTAGGGAGATATTTAAGTAGGGCCATCATAAACTGGCTTGAAGGTTGGTGGGGCAGTAGAGTTCCAGCTGCCACTGATAACTACTGCCTTTGAACGTCCACAGCAGACCACAGGTGAGGACGTTGCTTGTGGTAGGGACTGAAGCAGTCCTGGAAAGAATGGAAAACTACGTGAGAAGTCTTTAGTTCCTTCTGGGATCATCTTTGATGTAGAGGCATGATAAAGTACCCAGCAGACCCAAGTGCTTGTGAGCGGTGGGTGGTGAGGTTGTGAGGACGTTGTAATCTGACTTAATAGAAACATTTTAGGTTTTCCTTCAAACATGAGAAGTCTTTCCCCTGGAAACCTTTAGGAAGGAGTTTATTTTTGCTCATACCAAGTACTCTTTATCAGTTAGACAACACTTCCCCCTGGTGGACAGAGTCTGTGTTGCTTTTAGTGGCACTCGCCCAGTTGTCAAGTATCATTTCAATTTCCTGCTGGCAGCTTTGTTAGATCTGAGATCCGTGGGGTGGGGGTTGAGGGGCTACGGAGGGAGGGAGAGAGAACGAGTGTCTTTGTCTTCTGTTTAGGTTAATTTGGAGGCTGTGGAAATTTCCATTCCTACCTTAGTTTCATTAGGACATCATGAAATAAAGGTTTAGAATTTTCATACTTTTAAAATACTCAGATTTAAAAGATAAGAGACATGAATGATCTCTCCTTCCAAGTGAACTAAGATGAACTAACACGGTATGAAACAAAGACTAGAGTATTACTGACTTTCTCTACTGTAAGTCTCCGAAAAACTTCTGAAGAAACACTTACAATTTAAAGTATAGAAATAGATTGCTGTGGAATTTCTAAACCAGTGCTTGTTAACTGATAATTGTGTGTGTGTGTGTGTGTGTGTGTGTGTGTAATTTGGGGGTTCAACATGATTTCTCTGTACAAATTAACTACTGACCTTTGTGTCTATATCCATATTTGCATACATATACCTTTGTGTTTATATCCTTATTTGTCTATCTGCAATCTATATATCTATATATTAATCTTTGACATACACCTTATAGTTCTAAATATCTATACATATCTATAGTCTACATGTTTATACATTTATCTGTGACATACATTTTATAATTCTGACTATATATTTATCTCTACCTATCTGTAATCTACATACCTACACATTAATCTGTGACATACATCTTATAATTCTAAAGATATAAAATGCTCTCCGGGAATCCAGGAAGCAAAGATCACACTTCCATCCTCTGCATGATTAGACTGGAAGGTGCACAGCTGTAGAATTCCTGTAATGGGCTCTCTGGTGCCTTTCACAATGCTCCTCAGCATTCAGAATGATCTGATGCAGTTATTATTTTGTAGATAAGGTCACTCAGACTTAACCCTGGCTAAATCACTACCTCAGGTCACATGGTATCTAGTTACTACCTCACAGAAGCTAAGTCATGTTGTTGGCATGGTCATTCAAATGTGAGTTCAGGAGCTGAGTTTTTTCACCAAGTCCTGCAGCCTTACAGAGAAGCACAACTTGAAACAATTCTAAACTCAAGGTTTTGTGTCTCCTGGAGGGTTGGGGAATGTGGATAGACTAGAAGTCCCTGCTTCCATCCCCAGTGAACCAACAAACACTACCTTCTATCTGATTGGCTTACTGAACTTTTATACTAAATGTCATTTGGAGGAACATTTTTTTTCCTGTTAAGATAAAACCAAAAGCCTTTCTGGATATTGACATACAACAATATGTGTAGTATCTCCTCTTATTTTTCTTTTGGAAGGAAAAGTGTATTATATAGCCCAAAGCATCAGATTATTTAGTACAGATTACTTTAAGTTATTAGCATTCTAGAACTATTCTAGAATGATCACAGGGCCATTAAAGGGG
Organism: Uromys caudimaculatus; assembly: GCA_028551405.1. Taxonomy (NCBI): domain Eukaryota; kingdom Metazoa; phylum Chordata; class Mammalia; order Rodentia; family Muridae; genus Uromys; species Uromys caudimaculatus. The sequence continues at coordinate 52,202,674 of CM052719.1, read as the reverse complement.
ACATTCTTGGGACATTCTTTTCTATCTTAAGGGGCCAAGACATGTGTGTTCTTTGTTCATTACAATTGGAACACCCGTCCCCCCACTTTTCCTGGTATAACTTTCAGTACTCCAGGTTAGAACCCCTATATCCCTGCCAGTCGGACATCATAATGTCATAAGAGGAAAATGAAAAATATGCAAAACGTTGACCTTGATGTGTAAGCTACAGTTTCAACGTGCAATACTGTCAAATTCGAAATGTCTTGAAAACAAATGCAAAATAACCTAGAAGCAAGAGTTAGCCCTCATTGTCCCCACCACTAAATAAGCTGTCTTTGTTACTGTTGTTCCTGTGCTATGCAGAGACCGAAGTACCTAAGCATCATTTAACCATGAAATTTACTACATGAGGCACTTGGCATTATATTATTCATAAATATTCCTGTTGTTTAAAATGGAGCCTCGAGATTTGATAGAGGGAGCACAATGCAAAACCTTACTTTTTTGTTTTCTTCTTAAGACTGACATTGCTATGTAACTCAGGCTGGTCTTAAGGTCACTGTAAAGTTGAGGATAGCCTTAAACTCATCATCCTTCTGCCTTCCAAGTACTGACTTTACATGTGTGTGAGCAGGAAAAATCTGCTTAGTGTTTACTTTTTTGATGCGGGTGACTAATTATTTCAAATTTAGGCCTTTTAGTTATCCTTGGAAGAACTGCCATGGTGAAATTTGAGTCAATCATAGTTAAAATAAATAGAATTAAACATTGAGATGTTGTTTTTAAATTTTAATTAAAGGAAAGTGAGACTTTTTAAATGTGGTGACATGTTTTTCACAATTTGTTGGGGACTGAAATATGTAGTTTGTATGTAGTTTGGATTCTTATATCTATCTAGGTTAAAAGGAAAGTAGGACCAGTTAGTTATTAAATAAAGACCCTCCTGGACTGGAGAGATGGCTCAGCGGTTAAGAGCACTGACTGCTCTTCCAGAGGTCCTGAGCTCAATTCCCAGCAACCACATGGTGGCTCACAACCATCTGTAATGGGTTCTGATGCCCTCTGCTGATGTGTCTGTAGATAGTTACAGTGTACTCATATACATTAAATAAATAAATAAATAAATAAATAAATAAATCCAAAAACAAAAAGCAAAACAGATCCCAGTGCCAGGGGTTGGCTGTCTTCCTCGGAGGAGTTGATCAGGGAAACCCCTGAGGCCCCTGAAATGATACAAGTTGTTGCTACTGCTGTTGGTTGCCCACCAGAACTAACTACTAGGATGCTATTGCAGAAGACACCACATACTTGGCTTCAGAATAGAGAAATGAAGTTGGTAATGATCTGGAAGCTTCTTCTCCCTTGTCTAGATTTCATGGTCCCAGAAGGAAGGTGCTATTCAGTTTGCTGGGGTGAAATTGTCATCAATAGTCTTCCTTAGCTGTAGACCCGAGTGCTACTAACAGCCACTGGACAAGGTTTGCCGAGAGGCACAATAATGACATGGTTGTTAGAGGTAGACAACAACTTTCTAATTGGTTTTGTGGCCTTTTAAATAGCAGGGAATTGACACCTAGGACTGTAAACCCATAAGTTAAAAGCCCATGGCTGAGGAAGTCATAGGCCCTAAGAAAGAACTTACTATATGGACTTGTTGTTAAACTGCCTTCTAAGTATTTGTATTTATGTCCATAGATGAGTGATGCTGAAAGCGTGGCAGTTTCTGCAGAAACTCAGAACAGATAACTGCTCAGCATTAACTAGGAAGTCTTCATCATCCCCTCCAAGGCTCAGAGGACAACACAGAAGAGACAGGAAAAATATATATGCATATACACATATATATGCATATATATACATATATGTGTGTGTGTGCATGTGTGTGTGTGCGTGTGTGTGTGTACGTGTGTGTGTACGTGTGTGTGTGTGTATATGTGTGTGTGTGCGTGTGTGTGTGTGTGTGTATATGTGTGTGTGCGTGTGTGTGTGTGTGTGTGTGTGTGTGTATGTGTGTGTGTGTGTGTGTGTGTGTGTGTGTGTGTGTGTGTATATACACGCGCCAAAGCATGGAGAAGGATCCCATGGGCTGTTGTCATTTGGGCATGGCAAGGATGTTGTACTCTTGAACTCTCATTATCTGTGATTGCCTGATGAGGTCTACAGGCAGCTCAAGGTCGCTGAGGAGATGAGGAGGGGGAGGGGCAGGGAGAGAGGGAAAGGGAGAAAGATTCTTTAGTGGTGTAGGCTCTGCTCCTATCTAGATACCCACTTTTAAAGGTATTGGGTCACAGAAGAAAAAGACATGAAAGTTGAAGAGGAACTAGTTGGGAACAGAAAGGGGATCAGTGGATCAGGAGGGGACTGAAAGGGCGTGGCAGGGGAATGAGTATAATCAAAATATGTTCAACGCATGCATGAAATGCCATCCACTGTTATGTATAAGTAATACGTGGTTTTGGAAACAACAACAAAAGGAAAGGATCTTCAACACACTCAGTACATTTCTACCAGTATGTTGGGTCTGTTGCCTATCCCTCCCTTATTCCTAAATCTTGGCTCATGAGGAGCTAATGAATTAACAAGCAAGGCCACATTCATACTAGGAACTATTTTGTGGAGTGTAGTTTATGCTCTATCCACCTTTAGCCCAGAGAGTGACTGAGCTACCAGCCCCCACCCAGATTCCCTTGAATCCTCAGATAAAAGACACAGGCACACAGTTGCTCCAACACAACTTGCCTTCTGGCACAATTGCTGGGTGCTACTGTCTCTCGTCTGGAAAAGTGTGCCCTTACCAATTCCTTATCTCAGTCTCTTCCACCTACCGTAAACTTCAGTTGCTAAACTCCCCTGACCACCTGCCTGTAGGAGCGGCCTGTATGGCCACTCTGTTTTAAGATCTCACATGGTTGTCCAGTTCTCCTCTCTCCAAAGCAAGGCAAACTCTGTCCTTCCTTGACTCCCTCCACCTGCCTCCCAGGACCTGGAAGTCCTGCCTGTACTATAAGACTCTGAGGAGCCTTAACTTACCAGAGACCCCCCCCTCCCTAAGGGAACACCATGGAGTCAGGGATCGATGTTTATTGTTCCAGCTTGCTGGGGTCACCCTGCACACCAAGGCGGGAGAGAACGACCACGTGCAGCCTGTTCAGCGAGCTTTTATAGCTTTTAGAGCAGCAGCCATTAGGCACAATGTGATTGGCAGAACAGTGTGACTTTTAAACTGATTGGTCTTTAGGGAATGAGGTAGTAGAGGCTTAATCAGCCCCTCCCTTCCAGCCCACATGCTCTCTACCTGTTTCTTCCAGGGGAGGAGAGGTGCCCATGTGCTCGGGGCCCTGGTGGAACTTTCCAAAGTTCCCGAGCTGATTTGTTCAATACCGTGCGCCTAGCAGTTGGCCCAAGGCTTTCTTTACTGACAGATCAAGCATCAGAATCGCCCCCTACACTATTTAATAGGAAACAGTAAGCGATTTAGTGTCAAATGATTGATACAAGTCTAATGAAAGGATGATTAATTGTATGCCAAGATCTTGTATAAAAACAGACCGTAGCTTCTGCCGGGTGTCAGAATATAAATGGCGAGATCATTACATACCCTCAAACAATACTACAAATATTGGAGATGAAGATCAACAGGGAACCTGGGGTATGAGGTCAGCATGAGGGGGTTACAGGTAGAAAGGTGAGTGAGTCAAGAAATGATCCAGGGAAACCTCACTTGGTCTCTCAGCCTCTTGGCGACTGCCACTTTATCCCCCTTCGAGCCTGCCTTTGTTACTGAACCAGTTGTCCAGAAAGGCACTTGAAGATTATATCTAATTCTTGGCTGATATTTGCCTTTGCATTCTGCATCCACTGTTTATTATTGATTATAGATCCATCAGTTTACCCACATCCGTCAGTTTATTTGTTACATCCTGCAGATGGTTTGCTTTTAACCAATTCATGATGTGTACTTAAGTTGTTGTTTTTATGCGTGTATGTATGTGTGTGTATGTATGTATGTATTTTTATTTTTCTGAGACAGGGTTTCTCTGTGTAGCCCTGGCTGTCCTGTAACTTCCTTTGCAGACCTGGCCAGTCTCGAACTCAGAGATCATCCTACCTCTGCCTCCTGAGTGCTGTGTTTGGTTTTTTGTGATGTCTTGTACTCATTCTTTGGTGACAAGTTGAATAGAAAAAAAAGCCTATTTGGCCAAACATTTAACAAATCTGACACTTATTTATGAAAGTTGAATGAAAGGAAACTAAAATTTTATGAACATATCATGCATATTGTTATTAATCACTTCTAGTTGTATTTGAGGATGTGTTCATGTTGTTGGCATTTGGTTTTGGAGGTTATTTGTGTGTCAAAGCTTGAGTGCGTGTGTGTGTGAGTGCATGTGTGAGTGCGTGTGTGTGTGAGTGTGTGTGTGTGTGTGTGTGTGTGTGTGTGTGATGCGTCAATCAAGTACACATGCACCACTGCTCATATATGGAGGTCAGAGGACAAGCTTTGATGTTGGTCCTAGCGTTTTAATTTAAACTTGAGGAATTTACAGTTAACTGTTCTTGGTTCGTTTCTTTGTCTGGGTTGTTGTTTTAGTACTTGAAACCACTGATCCTGGGGGATTTACATAAAGGAATGTCTGCAATCCACAGAAACTCTGTGCTGTGCCTTTCACAGACTGTGAAAGGGTCCCCAGGAGCGCTGATGGAACCAGAGACTCTTCAGACTAGTTGTAGTCTTCCTCTCCTCTCCGTCTCTTTGCTGTTCTCTATAAATTCCCCCCTTTCCATTGATTATAGTTTTTAAAATATTTTTTGATTTCATGTTTTATGTGCACGTCTGTCTGTTTTAGTACCATGTGTGTGCTCGGAGGGCAGAAAAAAGTATCAGATCTGGAAGTAGAGTTGCAGACTCTTGTTAGCTGCCACGTGGGTGCTGAGAGCTGAACCCTATCCTCTGGAAGAGCAGTCAGTACTTAACTGTTGAACAGTCTTTTCAGTCCTTGTTTATGCTTTTCTTTTCTCTTTTCTTTTTGATACTATGATCCAATAGTTGTATAAAAACTAAAAAATAAAAGAAAACAAAAAACCCTGCCACATTCTTTTAGTAAATGAAACATTGTTAAATGTAGTAACATTAAAATGCAAACTTAAGCAGTTCAAGCCATGAGCAGGTAATATGAGATCCTCTGAGGCTTTTTTTTTTTAATACCTTTTAAAAAATAGGCCCCTAGACCTTTTATGCTAAATTTGCATAAATATTTGTGTGTGTTTTCTATGCGAGGAGGGTCAAAAGGTTGTTCTGTGAGACTTCTCTTATATCTAGGTAGCAGAAAGCAATTTAAGGGTTATATTTTCCCGGATGGAGAGATGGCTCAGCAGATAAGAGCACTGACTGCTCTTCCAGAGGTTCTGAGTTCAATTCCCAGCAACCACATGGAGGCTCACAACCATCTGTAATGGGATCTGATGCCCTCTTCTGGTATGTCTGAAGACAGCTGCAGTGTACTTATATAAATGACATAAATCTTTAAAAAATTTTTAAAAAAGAATTATATTTTCCTAGTTCTAGCTATCCAGTAGTTACCCCAAAGCAACCATTCCTATAATATGTTTACTGTAAAATTACAAAATAGGCTCTTCTAAGTAGTTCATATGGAAATGTGATATTCCAGTTGTTTTGAAAGACTTCATATTGGGAAGATCAAAAGGATTAGCACATACTTTTTTTTTCTTTTTTGAGAATGATGTAATTACCTCAAAGAGACTACTTGTTTTAATCTTCATAAATGTGGAGAGGGTTAAATTTGTTTCATGTCTGTATATTCATGGAAGGCTTTGGATGTTAACATGCTGTGGTAGTTATCTAGGATAGTCCATAGACACTCTAGGCTAGTGAGATAAAAATCACTAAGCAAGACAGTATAAAATCATGAAAATGTAGGGGGCTCAGGTAAAAGTGCCGGCCACAAGTATTGGGGCTTGGTGAGAGGAGGGGTTTGATCTGGGGGTGAGAGGTGTACAGCATAGTTAGAGATAAGGGGTAACTGAGTGAAGGTCTGGAAGTGAGCATGTTTTCCACAGTTGACCAATGGAGAGGCAGCATTTCCTTCCCTTTCTTTAACAGAATGGATTCTTCATCCTGGCATCCTGACTTCTATCACTGCTCCCCCTCACTTTCTTTCGCTCTCTCTCGCTTTCTTTTGCTCTCTCTTGCTCCCTCACTCTCTCTTGCTTTCTCGCTCTCTCGTTCTCTTTCTCTTGCTCTCTCTCTTGCTCTCTCTCTCACACACACACCAGCATGCATGCATGCATGCATGCATTCTCTCTCTCTCTCTCTCTCTCTCTGTCTCTGTCTCTCTCAAATGCTAGAAAGAAAAAGCAGTAGGAAAATAAGTAAGAGTTGATGGTCCAGCCACTAACGATCTCTAATAATAAGGTCAAACGGGCTGGCAGACTACGTATGGCTCGTGGTCCAGTTTCTTTTGCCTTTGTAGGTAATATTTCATTGGCGTGTGGCCTTGTGTTAATTCACTGTTGCTTATGGCTGGCTCTGCTGCCTTGGTAGAGTTATTAGTATGGAGACCACAAGGGTCAATTCTTTATTTAGACATAGAGTTTTGTTATGTGTTCCTTGTTGGGCTTGGTACAGTCCAGGATGACCTGGAACTCATGGCCATCTCCTCCTGCTTCCCAAGTGCTTGGATTTTGGCCCGTGCTAGTATGCCTTACAATTTTCTGATCTTTTAAGGAAAAAGTGCTGATCCCTGAGTTAAAGAATTACAGATTTAACATAAGTATGCTGGAAATTGGATTCCAGGTTCTGTTTAGTTTGGCTTTGGGCAAGGGATGCACACAACTGGACGCTGGGGACAGCGTTGCCATCAAAAGTATGGGGCTGGGGATGTCATCAGTGGAAGGATGTGTGCTCAGCATACATTCTCCTGGATTCTACCCACAGCACATATGCACACATAAAATGACTGATTAAAGGTGTAGGAGAACTCACTGCAGTGGCGGATGGTGATGATCAGGGTGTAGGTAAGATCAGCCGTTCATTTCTAAGCAGAACTCCGCTCTAGAAAAGTTTAAGTGCAGGGATGCATGGGACTTTCATGGTGACGAGAAACAGGGAGACATGGAGACTCTGAATATGTTAATGGTGCATTTGGGCTAGGCATTCTTTATCAGGAGCTAGCTGCTTTTCATAGGAGGCAGTCAGTATGGTTTTGACATGTTGAATGTGTGACATGGGACATATGAAACATGGGAAGTAACTCTGCCTCTGGGACAGGGTCTGTTTCCAGGTAAGAGTGGGAACAGACGGAGAGAGCAAGCTACCCTACTACCTTAGGAAAGTGAGAATCTTTCTCTCCAGTCAAGCTTCCACCTCGTGGGACCTGTAGAAGGCAGACTTAAGCTTGTGAGAGTGGTGAGGCGCTGTGCATGGTTAACAGCATTGATTATGGGAAATGACTTAACTGTGTATGAAGCAGAAGGCGCAGTGCTCAAAATGGCCTCGTGAGTATGTAGCACACCTTAACCCTTCATGCAAAATGCAGACCTCTCTTTTCCTGTATCACACGAGGCTCAGGTGCCACCTCAGACATCCATGTGGTCTAAGTTGTTGGACTGTGCAAAACTGCTTCCAGTTATGTTTTACTTATATTTATATAATTATATCATCACAGTTATATTATATCCTCATTCTGTTATAATTATCTCAGGGTGCCTTTGCCCTGTTACTTTGATTATATGATTTTGGTAAGCCATTGGGTCTCCTTTTTACAATCCTTTGTATTTACTGATTTTTCCTCTTTTTTTAGAGACAAAGTCTTGTCACATAGATGAAGCTTCTCCTGAACTCATGATGTTGCCCAGGTTGTTCTCAAACAATAATGTTCTCCTAGTCTCCTGACTTCTGGGACTACACCAGGCTTGAAATAACATTTTACAGTTAGTTCCTCAGTATACTTAAAACATTGGCTGGGAAAAAGTGAGGCCCTTTCCTCACAAAGTTGGTTTAAGATGAAGACTGACAGATATTCCATGAAACTGCATATTATAACCATGGAGTGACATCACAGCAAGTCTCTCCATTGATGCCACTAGCCATAATTATGGCTCCACACTGATGGCCTTAGGTGTCCAGATCAGACCTCTTTCCAAAGCTTCAGTCTACCTCACTCTTCTCTTGAGCGGGAAGAGTGGATCTAAAGAGATTATGTCATAGGATAAAGGAAAGCTGTCAATCATTAGTAAATTCAGACGTACCTGCAAACCTGCTGGACCACAGACATCTGAGGTGGAGGACTAAAGTCAGACTCTGGTAATCGAGCCAGGAGTGAAAACAAGGCAACAGCCCATGAGCTATATTATGTTTACCACAAGAGTGTCAAATGTAACAGGAATCCTACAAAGGGGACCTGTCCCTCTCAGAACTACATCCTCATCTGTTTTGTGGTTGCAGGTAGACTTGCTTCAGAAAAGATGTATCCTGAGAGATTTTAACAGAAGGGAAGTCCTGGTATGTGACCAGCCACTGAAACCGAGCCCAAACTCAGGCCTTTAAATTGCGTGTCAGTTAAGATCATGTAAGTTGCATCTGTTAGAAAACTGAAGTGGAAGAACTTAAGACTTTATTTTCTTTATTACAGAAGTTAGTAGGGTTGTGAAGTTCTTCGATGGGTGTAGGGTTCTTTTTCTTTTGCCTCCCCAGCTGTTTGAATGCTTACCATTCAGGATAACTGTTTTAATTCCCGGCCCCCTCTTCCATAGCCCATGCTATAGAAGAAAGCAGAGAGCCACGGAGGGCTATCCTGTGCTTTCCGTTTGTAAGGAATCTTGGAAGGCTGCCACCAATTTTAGATGGCATCTTATTAGAAGCTGGTGATTTGTGGATTGGTTAATATTTGTATGAGGCCAAGAGAAATTGTCCTTTCTGCCTTCCCAATCATCCCTCTGCCCCCAGTCCTAGCCGCTTTTGTTAGTGAGAGTTTTGGAAAGGGAAACCAGGCAACTTAGTTCAAAATAAGCTAGTTATGGTGACATATGCCTGTAAACTCAGACTCAGGACTTGGCTATCCTGGGGTATTAGAGACCCTGCCCCTGCACCAAGCAATGCTAGTTATTGGTAATAAGAGTCACAATGACCACTTTTCAGTTTTTATTATTATTTATCATCTGAGTGGTTTATTTGTATGCATACTTTATTTATTCCTTGGAGTAACCCTATTATTATTTGTATGGTTTTGAATGAAGAAGCTGAGGACTAGAAAGGTTAAATAACTCTCTTACTGTGACACAGTTGGAAGATACTGAAGTCTAGATTACAAGTCCAAATCGCTGCCTTCACCGCAGCATTCTACTGATCATGAAGCTTAGAGGTTAAGAAACCAAAGCTGGGAGCTTTTAAGCCTTTCCCCAAGTATGACAGGCTGTCAGCTGTCAGCTGTCAAGCTGAACTTTTCGGCTCCATTTCTGTCACTGAGTCTGCTGTCCCTAGATGCACCATCTGATCTTTGTCCCCCTGTGTCTGAGTTAGTCTTCTTGAGAGATGAGCCTACTTGGTTTGCTGGAGTTTCCAGTCCTGAAAATTTCTTTTAGAGTTCTTTCTTTGGCATGCAGACTTCTGGGAAGTGCAGCTTGGTGGTGCAGAGGGTGAACTTTAGAGCCATAGTGTCTGTGTTTGAGTTCCTTCCAGTGGTGCCAGTTTTCCTCATCTCATCTGACATGACTCACACCTCTTCTGTACTTCAGTAGTCTCATCTATAAAATGGGTTAATAATAGTAGCTATTCTAGAGGCTTCAGGGGTAATAGATGGATTCACAAAATGAAACTGCTTAGTGCAGTGTCTAGCATATTACTACACATTTTCTAATCTAATTGTATTATTTATAAAAAATGAACATTTTGAAATAAAGTGAATACATTTTCTGGCACCTGGTTGATTGCTGCTCACTGAGTGTATGAAATAGAAAAAAAATCTTTGAAGTGCCTGTGTTTCTCATGCTGATTGGAATATTAATGATACTGAAGATGAGTTACTTACTTTTTATTTTTTCCAGGGCTGGGGATCAAACCTACTAAGTGCTCTAGCACAGATGGATACTCTTAACCCAAGATAAGATTTTTTTAAATATGTATGTGAAGTCCAAGAGTCAGTGTTCTATTATCCACCAAGTGTTAATTTCATGTTATTATTTATAAAATGAATGCTTTCACTGAGACTACTTGAAAAGTATTGCATGCACCCCAAGTACTTAGTAATGGGAACGTGTGTCCCATCGCTTTTAAAATTGGATCTTAACATCTTTGAATCTTTTCATGGGACATTTCCAATTACTATCAGTACCCATTAAATATTAATGTATCACAGGAACAGTAATGTAATCATTAGTAAAATGACCATGAGGCAGCGGCACTTACAAGTGAGATAAGTACTGTCAGCTCTGGATTGATGTCATGGAAGCAGCTTTTGGGCAGTGTTTTCACATTTGCCTCTTCCGTCGGAACAGTGTGAGAATTAAACGCTTTTAAAGGGGACGGGCCCATCTCGGTTCATGTGTGTCATTCCAGCATCAGAGAAAATGCTGCATAATACTAGGATGACAGCCCCACCTCTGATGTCACCCAGGATGGTACGATCCTCTCTGAGCCTCTGCCGGCTTCCTGCTGCTGCACTGGGGGAATGGTTACATTAAAGCTAACTCCCGGGCATCTCAGTTATCTCCTTGGAAGTAGTTTTGACAATTATAGAAAAGCCCTACAGTGGCTGTCTTCGGTAAGCTACCAAGGTAGAGAGCGACTGAGGCTGAGCACAGCAGGAGAGCGGGCTGCTCTGCCTTTTTGAGGGGCTGAGGCGCAGTTCCTGGGCTCAGCTCTGGTTCCAAGTGCTCAAAGTGCTTCCATTTACATCTCCGTGTGCAGTGCAGGGCAAGAGGGGCCTCCAGGAAATTTGAAACTCATTTGCTTCCAGTTGACTAGAACAGCACATTTTGCATTAGCTTGCTTCTTTTCTCGTTAACTTTTCTCAAGCGTTAAACTGATGAGCTGGGCATTTTCTATGATCAATGGGTAACTGCTGGAGCTACAGTAATCTCTGTGAGTAACCTCTATTTGTAGGTCTATGCAGGCAAATATATTTTATTTATCTATCTCTTGTGAAATGCTGCTGTGACATTTTCCGTCTGTATTGACTGCTTGTGTTGTCTTTCGGCCATCCCAGTAGGAGACTTCTGAGGGCTAGCCCAAGTTCTGCTGAATCCTGCTATAGAAAAGAGCAGACTGCATTCACTCTGGGGCTCCCTGACAAGCACTCTTCAATTCCTCAGAAAACAGAAGGATGCAATGGGGGCCTCCAAATGCCTTTGCCCAGTACCTCACTTGGCTTTAGCTTTTAATATTTGTTTTAGTTTCTGATGCTGAATTTTCTAATTTAAAAAAAAAAAATAAATGGAGAGTAGAGTATCCTGCTTACCTATAATTTTGCTTCCTTCCATCCCTCTGTCCCCAAGCAGTTTTCCTGGGAGCAGGGCATTCTATCATCCTATAGAAACAAGCTCCCTTTCTATGCTGCATTATATAGACAGAAAGAAGGAACCCAGCTATTCCTTAGTTTAGAGAGCTGTGGTTTTGGATGGGATAGGGGAGGAGTTTCTCTTAAAGAACCCGAGCTTCTTTTCATTTGCATGTCTGAAGCATAGCCAGAAATCTAAGTAGCCTAGAGGGGGGCTGGGGATGACTTCAAAAGTGGCTCAAATATTCTCATTGGAGTTGATGCTGAAGTCGATCTAGTCTTTCCAGGAGGTTTATAGCAACTGTCTTATTATTCCTCAATGTGTCTTTCCTATCTGTCAAAAACATTTTATAGTATTGTAAGATTTATTTTTCTCTAGAGAAACCGAGTTTCAACTTTCGGTTGAACTTTCCATGGTAGATGTGCTGGGAATTGTTCTTGTCAGTCTGCAGGATGAAACCCTACTTTAAAGTCTAATGTTTCTACTGCACATGCAAGCCACTGAGAGCACCAGTATGGATCAGCTGAGGCTTAGTGCCAACTCAGTGAGGCTGCTTCTCTATCTTCACGGCTGCCTTGCCTACAGCTGTAGTTGGCTATCACTGCTAATAACTCTAGCTGCTTGGCAATTGGCACTCATAGTCAGTTTTAAAAGAACTATATAGTTTTTGAATATCAGTTTAAATTTCTTCACCATTAAATGTCTTCACAAAAATGTACAAGAAAAAATTTATTCTAATATTACCACATGTGTGTTAACTTTAACGAAAGATAGCCTGCTCAAATGATATAGAGCTGCTAAGAGTTCACTGTGAACCATTATTCTCTTCAAAAAACAAAACCATACTAAAAACTGGAGAGTCAGTGTAGAGGAAGTTTAAAACTGGGTATTAGAAGTATAGATGTGTAAACAGTAAGCGGTGTAGGAAGCGGACAGAATGGCTAAAATAGAGGAGAGAGGAGAGGCAAGGCTAAAGGAAGACATTTGCAGGGTGGACAGAAGTAAAACTTAGAGGAGTTGATCTTGGATGAGCTGCTGCAAGCTTTGTTCTCTGGGCTGTTGCAGAGACTTTGCTCTACAATTAATGGCTTGCCTCTTATCTCATCCTCTGGCCTTCTGGACACTGTTTTCGTGATGCTCTGTAGTTTTCAAAGCTTCTGCTGACATTGACAGACATGGTAAACTACTATCACTCCTGTGGGGAGTACGAGAAGAACTGGGTTCTGAAGCATTAGCATGTAGGAGTTAGTCTGTGGTAAGCAGGGCTGTAGCTGTGAATCACCAGGGGAAGAATGTCCAATTAATGGAGCCTTCTGTATTTGTGTGCACATGCTAAAAGCTCGTATAATGCTTGGCAGGTCTTTCCCAGCCTTAGAAGCACATAAAACCTTAAATATGCATGCATTTAGAGAGCTATCAGAGCCCAGAAAATAGTGAGCATTGTCCAGTATATATTGTAGTCTTCTCCAAAATGTGACTTTTATTAGGATGGAGACTGCGTCCCAAAGCTTAATGCAGTGCATTTCTCACTTAGCAGGTCTGCATTATTCACACTCATTTTCTGATATTTTTATCATACCAAATACATTTTCTACTGCTTGGTAAATGGGCTAGGTTGTCCCCTGCTTTGTATTGTTCCATTGCTTTGAGAATGTAAGCTGTGATCTGTTTCTGATGAGGTTACTGGTCACTGTTTTTCATAGTTCAGAATTATAGTTACTTATAGACAAAACACAGTTGAGGCCTTTACTTCTGCAGGGATTGCGTTTTGTATTTGTAACTGAGACGTCTGTGTCACAGTTGTTCATTAGTGAGATTACAGGCTGAATGGTCAGAATTGGTACTCCTTTTTCATCCTTGCTTCTGCACAAGTCAGAGGGATTTGCCTTTCGGTGGTTTCTGAGAAACTTCCACTGTTGAAATAACTCAAGAAGGTGTAGTTTTCTTACACATTTTGCAGTTTGAAGCCACACACATGAGACAGAAGAGAAAAGGGTTATGGTGGTTTATAAAGGATTGAGAGTGTGATGGTTTGTATTAGTCTCAGAAAACAGATTATAAATTCTTAATGCACGCTCATTGAATTTGCCCATGAATTTTTTTTATTAATAAGTAATGTAACGAAGAACATGAATGGGAAATTATGGGAAAATTAGTTTTTTTTTAATATACTGAAAAACCTTAGTTTTTCTCAACTTTTATCTTTTAAACTCCCATATAGTTTAAGGACAACTAAGTGGTAATATTCATATTTTGGGGGGAGGGTCAAGATCACATTTGCAATTTTTGGTAAGTGTAGTCACTAGCTATCTGAGCAGCACTTACAATGAGCTCTAGACTCAGGACGTGCAGTGTTCCAGCAAAAGCCCTTAATCTAGTTCTCTTTGGAAAGGATTCTGGATTCCTAGGTATGCAGGCAAACCCACATCAGAATAATAAAGCTAAGAGTAGAGGCCTTTTGACTTCTGGAAACTTTGTTGGTTGTTGTCCATTCTATTGATTGAACAGTTGGAACTTTCAATTAGGGGGTAGGAACTTCTAATTGTTTTTAAAGAATAAAAATGTAGTCATGTATTAAATATTGTCAGAATGACTTCTAGATGGTGGTGTGGTTTCTGGAGCAGTGCTTCTTATATTTCACTGTGAATATGAGTCTCTGACCTGCTTGATAGCTGTACTTTTATTTATTTATTTTTTTGTGTGTGTATACAATGTATACACTTGGGTATATATGTGTGTATTCATGGCAGTTTATGCAAGAGCTTTGGTTTCTGTCTGCCTGTGTCTTGAATTGAAAGCTTATCATTTCAGCTAGCCTGGCAGAATATTGATGAGTTCTCAGAATCTTCCGGTTTGGACAGTGTGAAGGCTCCGTGTTAACTGAACATGCTGCCATGCCTAACGACCTTAGTTCTGTTTTCAGAATCCATTCACACGGTAGCAGGAGAGATCCACTTTACACAGGCTGTCCCATGAAGTCCAAAAGCAAATTTTGGCATGCATCCTTCCAAACAAACAAACACATATAAAACAATTAAAAATAATATACATATGTTCACTCACCCACCCCAAGTGGGAGTAATAGGCACATGAAGCCAAGTCTGGATTTTTTGTTTTAATATTTATTTTGTGTGTGAATATTTCACCACAGTCATGTGCTGCTTGCAGAGGCCAGAAGAGGGCATTTGGGTTCCCAAGAATGGGAGCTACAGGCAGTTGTGAACTGCCATCTTGGTTCTGGGAATGGAACCCAGGTCCTCTGTAAGAGCAGCAAGTGTTCCTCACTGAGCTCTCTCTCTGCTCCAAGCCTGGCTGATGTGAGTGCCGGGGGCTCAGGACTCACGGCTGAGCTGTAAGCATTTTTACTCACCTGACCCTTACAGCCCCTCATTTAAGTTTCTTATTTGAAACCCTCAAGATTCTGCCTTAGGTAGTCTGAGCAGTGCTTTTGTGACATCCTTCTGTGTGATGACTGTGTTGCTGTCTCAAGGTCATACTAAGTACACAGCTCTAGGACAGTACTTTCAAATCAAGCATTCTGTGACAACTGAAGTGATCTCTCTCTATAGAGTTGTTTGAGAGCTGTTAATGATAAATATGGAATACTGACTGAAGAATTAATATATTTTTAGATTTATTATTTTTATTTAATGGGTATCAGTATTTTGACTGCATGTATATCTGTATACCATGTGCATGCCTGCTGCCCCTGCAGGCCAGAGGAGTTGGATGTACTAGAATTGAAGTTACCAAAGGTCATAGGCCACCATGTGGATGCTGGGAATTGAACCCATGTCTTCTGGAAGAGCAGTCAGTGCTCTTAACCCACTGAGCCATCATCTCCTCAACCCCTAACTTTGCAATTTTATGGCTTTGATAAAAGTAATAAAATGCCGATATGGCTATGTTTACAGAGTGTTCGGTCTGGCTTGCATCATGCTACATTCTAGAAGGGCAGGTCAAGTTGTCTCTATTGAATTTACCACCCAGTAATCTGCAGGTAGCCTGTCCAGAAGGTATTGCCAGCTGCATCTCCATCATTCTGTTCAAAGTGGCCTTTGGTTATCAGGAGCTAGAACTTGGGTGGTACTTCCATGTCCTGTCCCAGTGGTGTTTAAGGAGACATTTTTGTTTTGTTTCTGCCTTGAAGTTCTCCTAATTGATATACTGTTGATTGTATGGCATTCTTTATTTCACTTAGACAACATCCATTCGCTAGGCTCTAGTATTGTAAAGGATATAATGGCAAAGAACAGACCGAATGTCCTCTATTTGAAGTTTATATCTAATTGTGATGTCAAAAGACAAGCTAGGTCCTCCTAAAAATTACTGGACCCAGGTTCCAGGAAACACATGTGTAGAGTTCCTAATTGTACTCCCACAGGACCTAGACTGGACACAACTGGCATGCTACCTGGGGAAGCGTAAACCCTGCTTCTTAGAATCATTCACGAAAGCTGCTTTTCTTTATTCAAGTTTCAGTAACCAAGTGTGTGGCACATATGCCAAATGGTCTGTGGCTCGTTCTTCCTGGAACCATTTTCTCTTGTGTTTGCTAGCCAGAGTGGAAGAGCATATTTCATATACTAGTTCTCAAAGATCCTTCTCAGGAAGACATAGCCTCTCTGCAGCTAGCCTTGCGGAACAAGCTCATTTCCTCAGGATTGAAACACATTATGTTTTTATCCCATCATTTTATTACAGCCCTGTCCCAGTGTCGCAGAAACAGATGGCTACTTAATACAGAGCACAAAGCAGTGCTAAAATTGATCTTGTAACATTCACAATTATCCTACTTCTTTCTCGGTGTATTAAATCAAATAAGAAAAGCCAGTGGGTTTATAGATCACAGAGAGGTGGCTTTACCAAATACCAGGAAACATAATTTATTGGAAGTTTTGCCAAATGCACAAGATAGCAGATAAGACTTCGGAAAGAAATAACATTTCCCCTGAGTACATTTTCTCAATGAGTGTGAAAACTTTTCTCCTCCCATTCACCCCCACCTGTATTTTAGCCTATATTTACATTATTTTTAAAGGGAAAAAGAAGTACAGTTAAGCCATGTACCTGCTATTCCAATTCTGTGAGTGTGTGGCTTATATTTAGGTAAGTGCTAGAGTTCTTCTTTTTAATACTTAGCAAATCTCCTTGTCAGATTTGGGCTGAATCCAGTAAGACTTTCTGCAGAAAGAAATGTTACCAGAGTCTTATATTAGTATTAGACTGGTGGAGATGGTGGTGAATGTCGGGGGGGGGGGGGCATTTTAAGTCAGAGCCCACAGCGGCTAGATGAAGGCCTGTGATCTCCCTCAGGTCCTTACCTCTGTTTTCGCCCTAGCCTCTGGCTATCCTGAGTCTGTTTATGCCCATCCTCTCTCCCATTGGGCATCCTGGCACGCAGGTGTCTTGCCATGTCAAGCACACACATTGTATCTGACAATGCCCTAGTGAATTCCCTATGTTGGTTACACAACAGCCTATTGATATAAAGGTTTGCTGAGTAAGTGGTGAAGGCTAGAAACAGTGGCAGTGTTTTGAAAGGGACCAGACAAACAAAACAAACAAAACAAAATCTCCCAGTAAAATAAAAATGTTCTCATTTTCTTTCTTTTCAAGAAATAGTCACACTAGTATAATGACTTCCACAGGAATTACTTTAATGGGGTAAATACAAAACTCCAAGTAAAAGGTCAAGATTAATATTTTGCAAAGTTTTGTGTGTTGTTAAAGGCAGTTTACAGAAATGTAAACAGCCAACGGAAGCAGCTCTTGCCTGTAAGAACAAAAGGGTCCTTCTTTGCATGGGAAGACCTGCTGAGTTCTGTGGCATGTCCTCTTTGTGTGAGTACCCATGCTTTGTATAGGGAAACTGCTACAGTTAGAAGAATATTTGTTTCTTTGGATTGTTTTTGTTGTTGTTAACTTTGCTGCTACTGAAGACAGTAGCCTCACTATTTAGTAGCATGAGTTACCCTAGGAAGCCCAAGCCTGTCGGTGTAGTTCAGCCCTAGCTCCAGTAGAGTGCCTTGTCTGGTACTGTTTTATACATCTTGGTTAGGTCCTTAGCTCCTCAGGATATCATGTGCCTTGACTGTTTGTGCCAGTCTTTACTGATTAAAAGGTAAATGAGATGTATTAAACGAGTATCCAAAACAGTATACTCGGGTCTGGAGAGCTTGTGGAGAAGTAAAGCCAGGAGGCCTACAGGCCCTTTCTGCCTCCTTTCTTTGATCTATTGGCTTGGATCAGTTGCCAAGTTGTGTCAAGCATCACAAGCATTTCCTATACCTGATGTATTATTTCCTTTTTCTTTCTGAAGGACATTTCAGTTCAACTTCTGAAACTTCAGTGAAGGACTTAACATATTTATGAGACACTGTTCCCCCCCCCCCAGTCTTCCCTGGGTCAGTGCATATTTTCATGCCTGTTTGGTAGACGGTAAACTCAGCAGTTAGGACAAAATGGACTCCAGATGATGTCAGTTAACACTTCTTTGCTCTTGTAAATGAATTTCACTGTAGTGGATTTAAGTGTTCATATGAATTTAGTGTCCCTGTGGTAGAGTTTCTTAAAGCACTTCAAGGTGGGCTAAAGTTGTAGGTGTTTGGGGATAGAGAGATGGCTCACTGCTTAAAAAAAGCCCTCTGCTTCTCTAGAGGAACCATTTTGATTCCGGCCTCAATTTTGGATGGCTCACAACTGCAACTGAGGCTCCAGGGGATGGGGGCTCACACAGACATGGCAGATAGCCTCACAATTTAAGAATCATGTTCAGAAGACTATAAAACACTACTGAAAGAAATTAAAAGACATGAAATAATGAAGGACAGCCCAAGTAATAGTAACATGGCTAAGAATGCAGTACACTATAGATTATTTGCCATTCTTGTTAAAAATCTCAGCTGTCTGGTAAATTGATTCTAAAATTCATGTAGGAAATACAGGGGACCCACAGTGACCAAAACAATCCAGAAAAGCAATAAAGTTGGGAGAATTTCTTAGTTCCCACTTTACCTACTGCAGAGTAACAGTGATCAAAAGAGGCATCTTGGCATGAAAATACAGCTCAATATGAGAGAATCGAGAGTTACAATAAAACCTAACAGTGTTAGGCGGTTGAGTATTAGCAAAGTTATCAAGGCAATTGAGTGAGCAGGGAGAATAGCCTTTTCAGCAAATAGTTGTGAGATAGCTAGATGTCCACATCCAATAGAATGAACTTGAATTTATACCATACACAAAGACTAACTTAAAATAGCTAACCTTATAAAAGCCATTGAAATAAAACACAAGTATATCATTTTAACTTTGTATAAGATAGTGGTTTATCACATACAACAGCTAAAAAAAGCAACCTAAGAAATGCAGTTTAAGTTTTACCTTAAATCAAAATTATTACACTGTGTAATTCAAAGATGCTGTCAATCAATTAAAAAGACAACACACAAGATGTTTATAAGATGTTTTTGTGATTAAATAATAAATAACATAATTTAAAAGGGGTAAAAGATCAGAATAGACAAGTTTTCAAAGAAGACATAGAAATGGCAGCCCATGGCAAGATGTTCAGTATCATTAGCTAACAGGGCAATCAGAAGCATGGTGACATGCAGTTTATACCTTGTATGGAGGTCATCTATGATCAAACACAGACACTAGTGGAACTTGACACACTGGCAGGAAAAAAAATAACACAGTTACTTTTAAAAATCCATTCCACCCTTTTCTTAAAAGATTATAAATGCATTCACTAGCTTATCAAAAAATTTCATGTTTAACCATAAGAACTTAAACTATATGTTGACACAGAAACTTATATACAAATTTGTTACCTCTAATAGCTAAAGGGGTGAACACATCCAAAATATTTATTAGTTAATGAGTGAATAAAGAAAATATGTTATTCTGTATAATTAGATACAATTGATAAGTAGTGTAATAAAAATCTGAAATGTGTGTAGCTTGAATCATTGTAAAAAATCTTGTCATTGAAGAATAAATAAGAAAGTGTCATTTATTGTATGAATGTACTTACAGGCAATGTTCAGAACCCCTATGTTGATAGAGATAAAGAAGATTTGGTATTTGTCAGGGACAAAGGAGGGAGCTGTAAGTTTGTTTTTTTAAAGACAGGGTCTCACTAAGTTTTCCTGGCTTGCCCAGAACTTGCTGTATAGACCAAGCTGACCTTGAAGTCACTGTGATTCTTCTGCCTCTGCTTCCTGGGTTCTGAGATTAAAGGCTTGCACTATCATGCTCAGAAAAAAATTGTTTGTTGAACTTATTCTCTGACAATTTTATACCTGTATCAAGGGTATTCTGATTATTGTAACCCCTGCCGTCTAGTCAATCTCCCACCCTGTCACTCTTCCCTCCTGTTCCATACATGTTGCTTCCTCATGTTTAAGACTGCACGGCTTTTGAGATCTGTTGAGTTTAACTGCGATTATCTGTGTGACCATGGGTTTGGAACTATCTGTAGGAGTCTTGAGGTTACCTCATTGGGTCTATAACCAAAGACTGCCTACCTCTGGCCCATAATCCATCAATAGTCAATAGCTCACCAAGCAGGGGTAGGGCTAGCAGATCCTTCTCTGATCCGCGATTAACCATTGATAGGCCCAGTCTTGTGTAGACCTTTTTCAGTGAGCAAAAGCTGTTGTGAGATTATGATGTACCCAGAAGACAGAAGTTCATAGCCCTTTCCCTAGCTTTTGAGTCTTAAGTTCATTCTTGCCTCGACAGTGATCTCTGAACGTTAGAGGGGTTGGTATAAGTGTTCTGTTTAGGGCTAAGCAATCATCATGTCTTCTCAGCACCTCAAGCAGCCATGCACCTCTGCGTTTACCTTGTTCATTGTAGACAGAGGCTTTGCTTGATTAGGGCAGGGAGTGGTATTTGACTTTTGGTATAAACATAAACACATAGAGGTAGTCGCCTGCACTCCTTATTGAAAAATAGTAAAATGTCAATAGATTTCCTTCGGAAAAGGGATCCCAATTGTTTAACTGCCTTGCTTTTCAAAGCCACGGTTTGAAAAGTTGCTTCCTTTGCGGAGTTAGGGAGGTATATGTTACTTCCATCAAGTAAACTTGTAAATTCTTCAAAGGTGTATCTGAGATTGTATTATATCTGATTCAAATTTAAAGTTGAAAATATATTTTAAATTGTTTGAAATAGAGTACAAAACAACATATATAGCATATATACTCAGATATACTATTGCTATTTACCACATTTTACTACATGGAGAATAACCTATCATATAATAACATGTGGTTTCAAGTTACCTCATTTTGTTTGATGCCTAAAGCTGAGTCCTTCACACTGTGTGTGTGTGTGTGTGTGTGTGTGTGTGTGTGTGTGTGCGCGCGCATTCAGAGATTCATTGACTGTTTTGCTAAAGAGGATACTCATAGCTCTGAAGTGGCTCAACAAACATTCTCTTAAAGTAGAAGTTAGTATAGTATAGATAGATACAACAACCAAACTCAAGTTCAGAGGGTTGGATAGTGAGGCTGACCTTACTGAATTACCCATAAAAACTTTCACTTAAACAGCTTGGTTATCAGAATGTACCCAGTCTCAGGTCTCATTTTAATAGTAAAATGTAAATCTGATTGATTATAATGAGTATCCTAATTAAATATTGTTTTCTTTGCTTTAAATAGTGAAATTCATCATATGATGCAATTACATCTTATGCAGTTCTTAACTTTATATGTGGACTTCCAAAATGTTGCACCCCTGGCACAGAAACAAAGTAGAATGATGGTCACCAGGCTGAGGACAAGGGTGGGGATGGTGAAGCTGTCCATTGATGGACACAGAGTTTCAGTTAGAAATAAACTCAAGAAATCTGTTTTATAATATAATGAATACAGTTAACAATGACTACTTGAAATTACTGAAAAAGTAGATTGTGCTTTTAACACTAAAAAGTATATACCGTGTATGAGAGGTAATGAATATATGCGTATTAGGTTAACTCAGTCATTCCACAATGTTGTAGACATACATCAAATTACCTTTAAAAAAATAAATAACTTTTATTTATCAATTAAGAAAATAAATGAAATGAAAAATAATTACATAAAGATTTTCAAGTAGAAATTCAGAAATCTTCCAAGCACTGTATTTCTTTTTTTAAAATTATTGTTATTTTGACTTCATTGTCACTCTTGAGAGAAATTTTAGAAATGTTTCCCTCCCCCAAAAATATGTCAGGGAAGAGCATACTTCAAGCTGTGAAAATTTTTACTGACTTTAAATAAATCTTTCTTTTTCCGAGGTTCAGTCTCAGATTTCGAATCAATATTTATTATTTTACCAGTGGCATTTGGATAATAATACCATAATTTTAATATTTATGCATATGAAGGGACTGAGTTACTACAGCCTCCTTTGTTGGATTTCATGAGGAGTAGGGTTGAATATGGTGAGCCATTAGACAACTTCCTCCTATGTAGAAACTTTTGTGTTGGTGTTTGTGTAGGATGAATACGGGCTACTACAAGGTTATAAGTGTGTGTTACAGGGTTGGGTGGAAGGAAACTAGTAAATAAATAAATCTTATTGAGAGCCTAGAACTTATGATACTTATTAGCATACACTAGACCCTGATGTCATGTTTCCATTCTGTTCCATTCTTAGGTGATCATGGAGGAAGCACTTTACTCCCACCGACTGTCACGAATGAATTTCCAGAATATGGGACCATGGAAGAAGGAGGGGAAGGCCTCAGAGCCTCTCTAGACTTCGATGCAAAGTGTCCACCATGCCACCTGCCTGGGCAGCAGGCAGTCCATCTTCTTGCTGGACAGGACTCTGTGGTTAACAGTGTTACAGAAGGACCAAATGATGCCCCTCAGTGTCACCCTCAGGAACAAAGGTTACAACCCATCGACTCTTTAATTTCTGCTCTGAAAGCTACAGAAGCCAGAATAGCTTCAGGAACATTTCAAGCTACAAAGGTACTGGACAAAGATGCTGAATTTTCAGTTCACCAGGTGGATAAAGAACTGAGTACTGCCAGTCATAAGCCACAGAGAGCCCATAGAACGTTCCCTGTTGGCCCAGGAAAATCACCAGATATACCTCTTTCAGTGGAAGTACCAACAGAGGAACAATTCTCTTTGCACATCCAGGAGGATCTGACTGCACTCTTACCTGAAGAAGCTCAAACACAACTCTCCCAGATAACTAATTACAGGAGGCAAGGGCCTCTCCATGTGCCAGAATCAGCGTGTCCTGTGTCCTCAAGCTCAGCAGGGAGCCATAACCCTGTGGACAGAGTTGGTGCTTTAAAAGATCAGAGGTCTGGCCTTGGAAGAGAACACCCTAGAGGATGTGATCTGGGTGGCTCTATGGGGCACCAAGGCCGGATCAAACATGTAGAGTTTCAAGGAGTAGAGATACTGTGGACAGGAGAAGAGGCAGAGAGCCGGCATCCTGTAGGCTTTGAGACACCGTCAGAAAGGACAGCCTCACCTGTGAGCAGAGAGGTTGTCAAAGGGCCAAGTCATTTTAGCCCAGCTGCTGGTGTGTGCCACAGCTCCGGTCATTTAACTGGGAGCGTTTGGGATGAAACTTGCAAAGCTCCTTCATCAAGGCCTGGCCCTAGCTTAGGCACACTGTCCCCTGTGCCTCTTGGTGAAAGTGGAGAGGATGATGTCTTCCTGAGAGAAAGCAAAGAACACCTTGTGGAGAACTTTGTTATACAGGGAGATAAAGACAGGTAAGCTCTACAGTTGTCATTGATTTGTGATACCTGGAACATGCTATAGGAAATCACTGCCTGTGCTTGATGGGGGAACCCACCATAGTCTTGCCTTAGCAGTCAGTTTGCTTTCCAAGAGTGATTCCATTTACCTGGAGTCAACTTTGATGGTCAAAAATATTAAATGAAAACTTCAAGAAATAAATAATTCGTGTTTTATGTAACTTTGTGTTGTTAGGAGTTGTCCCATTTGTTATGATTATTAACTCTCTTACTATAGCTAATATGCACTAACTATATCGTAGGTATGTATGTATAGGAATGACGTATTTAGGAATTATTATAGTCTTTGATTTCATATCAATGGCAGTTTATCCCTACGTATAAATGGGAGAGCTGCAATACTTATTGTCCTTATTGTCCTAGAATGGAAGAGGAATTATTATAATCTAGGCTATTCTTAGATTACAAGTCTCTAAGACAGAAGAGTGATCAAGTAATGAGGTTGTCTGTTAGCCAAGATCAAGGGGAATGCTGAAGAGGCTGAACACTCATCCGTGCAAATGCATTTTTGACATGGAAAATTAAAACGCTAATGACATCTCCTATTGAGTCATTGCAGCTCATCTGGGCCTTTGAGTGCAAACAGTGGTTCCAGTGCAGCCTGCATCCAGCCTGCTTTGTGTATGGACGTAGAGGTTAGGGCCATGTAGTTCTCTATGGCTGAAAGGGCATCTCAGGAGGGCAGAGGTAGATTCAAGTACAATTCCTTTGTTCCATAATATTCACAAATGAATCTCTTCTCAAAAATGGCATGTGTTCTGATGTATGGCCCGGATAAGTAAACTTGGCATTTCCTCGTATTTTCTGGCCTTCCTCAACATTTCTCTCCACTGTGCCACCTTAGAGCCTGGTTATGTGGAAGACACAGCTATTTTCCTCAGTCTCTCCGATCATATCTGGTCATTGTTTTTGACAAGTCATTTGTTGTATCCTGTGCTACTATACCATGAATGTTAGTCTTCTGTCATTCCTCAATGCACATGTTATATAGTTTACCTCAGTGATCCTCAACCTGGAAGTTGAATGACTTTTTGACAGGACTGGCCTAAGACCATCAGAAAACACAGATATTCATTATGATCAATAAAAGCAGCAAAATTACAGTTATGAAGTAGCAATGAAATAATTTCATGGGTGGTGGTCATTATAATATGACGAACTGAATTTAAGAGTCACAGCATTAGGAAGTTTGAGAACCACTAACCAGGGTAGAAAATGTCTGTAGGAATATGTGTGTGTGTGTGTGTGTGTGTGTGTGTGTGTGTGTGTGTGTGTGTGTGTGTGTTGTGGGGGGGGTTGGGGGAGAATGTTTTCCCTAAATGCTGACAAATTTAAGATGAGGTTCCTTTTGGATGACTGTCAAGATCACAAAATCTCTAGGCTTGCATTAAAAGCAGCCTTGATATATGGCCTATGGTTCTGCACTCTAAAATGTACACTTTTACTGCTGTTTACACTGGTAATTCATTGCTCCCACCATCCTCTCTTCCCCCCTTTCTCTGTAAATGTTTTCAAGTTGCTTATTATATTCCTGACCCTGTTAGATGCTGGACATGAAAGAATGGGGACGTACATGAGATCCTGGTCTGTGGACTTTGGTGCTAAATATACGAAGTGACCACATAAACACTGTCTAGATCCCGTGTAGGAAAGAAACAGCAGTCTCCTGGGAAGATAAGCTTGAGTGGAGAGGCAGGGGCTTATTCAGGTGGCAGCCTGGACAGTATGTTTCTGTGAACATGTTAGTTAAGTCAGACTTGAGAACTGGGGGAGTTAGCTAGACAGAAAATGGGAATGACGTCTATACAGGAATTTTGTTATCAATGAAAAGCCTTTAAGAGGTGTAAGCACAGAAACTTATTTGGTACACAGTGGGATCACAGTAAGTAAATACCAGCAAAGACAGTCATACTGTTGAGTGTGGATTCCAGTAATAACTAGGAATTATTTATGAGATATTTAATAGATACTTCTTACTTCTGGTTTATTCCTATTTATAGGAATCAGAGGTTCAGAGAGGTTAAGTAAAGTCATCTGAAATTACATGGCATGTAGTCAACACAGTGATAATTCAGGTCCATATTTTTCTAACTGTTGATCTATGACTCTGACCACTGACTTATCTAAGTTGTCTGAATGTTCATTTTAATATTTGATGACCATGCTGGATATTAATTCTTCACATAAATATGAGCTGAACAAGAACAGAGACAATAGACATGCTAATGTGCACAGGGACAAGGATGGAAAAGTCCAAGAGACCCTAGCCCTATCCATGGGAAAAAAGGCAGCTAAGGAATGCTGAGGTCCAGAGAAACAGTCCTCTCCAAGGGAAGAGCACAGTAGTTGTTAGCTTTTTAGAAGTTTCTAGGTACTCCCCAGCTGTGAACCTGAAGTCTTTGTAGTTCTGGTTCACATCAGCAGAGGGCAGCCTCTGGATTCTGACAGGGTCCTCCCCAGAGCATCTGGTCTTAAGTCAGAAAGTATTAATAGCCAGTGAAAGTCCAGTACATTTTTACTGATTGTTTGCTGTATCAAGTTTACATGATAGTTATATACTCTTAAAATTAATGATGATAGTCATATGGTCTGGATATGGCTGATTAAAAAGGAAATTTCGTATTTTATTCACTATAAAAGATATAGGAAACTAGTTTGAAACTTTATTAAACCTCTAGAGGTTATTGACATGTGTATTAAGAATATTTTTAGCCTGGGTTTGGGGATTTATGCTAATAGTTAAGAGCACTTGTTGTTCTTGCAGAGGACCTGGATTCAATTCCCAGTTCTCATGTAGAGGTTCGCAATCATCCATAACTCCAGTGTCAAGGGATCTGATGCTTTCCTTCTGTGGGCTCCAGGAATGCATGAGTCACGTATGTTTATTCAGGCAAAACACTCATACACATAAAATAACCAAAAGGGAATACTTTAACCTAAGTAGGTTTTGTATCTTTCTTCCCAAATATGTTCAGAAGCCATAAGATGAGAGAATATAACAGTAACATGTATACAACACTGTCTTTTTTATATGGCTGGTTGAAGGCAGGACATTGAAAAGAAAAAATATTTAATATTGAAAAATTTTGCTTTTCCTAATTTTCCAGGTTTCTTGATCAGGAGGAGCACCTTAGGGGAGGAGATGATGATATCCTTGGGCCTGGATATACGGAGGACTCCACTGATGTGTACAGCAGCCAATTCGAAACTATTTTGGACAACACTTCCTTATACTACAGTGCAGAGTCATTGGAGACACTGTATTCAGAACCGGATAGCTATTTTAGCTTTGAAATGCCGCTTACTCCAATGATACAGCAGCGCATTAAAGAAGGCGGTCAGTTCTTGGAGAGGAGCTCTGTGGGAGGACTTCACGACGTCCTGAGTGTGTCAGCAGATGGTGGTATAGTGATGGGCTATTCTACAGGGATCACCAACGGACTGCACGATTCTGCCAACTCTGTCTACACCACAGACCCTCAAGAGATTGCCTTCTGGGGAAGGTAGCAGCACCGTTCTCATTCATTTCATGGTGGTGATTTTTGTGGTATTCTCTATTTGGGAAATCTGAGTGTAGGGTATATCTTAAATGAATTTGGCCAGTTTCTGTGAATGTAAGCAAATGATGTAAGTAGATAATTCAAGCTTGGGACTCAAGAGAACAGCAACTGTCCGCTAGTGGTTTGTGGAGCTGGCAAGCAGCGAGCATTTCCTGGTTAATATATGTGACGATACTGAGCACATCGTTGTCATGAGTTGTTGTTTACTCTGATGCTGCGGGCTCTAGACAGTGGCTTGTGCTATAGAGAGAGTCTTTAGCTTTGATTTGGCAAGGTGCTTTCTCTCTCTATTTTATCATTGACATCCATCTTGGGATTAAATGACGATTAGCTAGGGTACATATTCCCCAGCTCTCATCGGGCTACATGATGTGTCTACTTATGGACATCCATCATTTCACCTGTTCTTGCCTGCCTCCTTACTTCATCTGCCTGCCAGTTAGCATCTCTGTCAGCAGGACAGGAATGCTAAACCTTGTAAGTTTTATGAATTGAGTTTTGAAATGTGTTTTCTGTATATGTATCTGGAGGGAAGGGTAAATGAGGTAACAGTATTTTGAAGGTATATGAAAAACGTCAGTGCCTTTTACTTTAAAATTCTGTTTACATTACAGGTTTTCGGTAATCCTGTCTTTTCCAACAGCCTGTCCTGTGTTGGAATTTCCTGTAACCAGAATAGTTTTATGGTCCTTTGGAGGACTGTAATTGAGAACCAAAACATCTCAATCCTGTAGATGTTTCCCTGTGAAACAGGTAGTGATTGCGTGGTTCACAGTAAGACAGTAAAAGGCATACAAGGTCTCAGAAGGACAAAGTTTTGGTCTGATATGTTTAATCACTCTGAAACCTGGTTTAATTTTGTTTTCAGTTGGGGATAATGATGCTCTGTGTACTGTCTAGCTCTGAGAATTAAAGGGTTAAGGTAGCTGAAAGCACCTAGTAGAGTCTGGCTGCCAAGTCCATATCAGATATTCTGTATCATGAAGAGGGGTGCCTAAGGGGGGCCCCATGAGAAAAAGGAGATATTCAGAGTCAGAGATGTATTGCTGAGAGAAGACCGCCCCAAGGAGAGAAGATTCTTGAGAGCACGCATTTCTAGAACAGGAGTGTGGCTGTGAGCAGAGCATTCCTGAAGTGTCTCTGGCTGGATTGTCCTGGAAAAAGAGTTTGTTTTCCAATAGGGAATACCATTTTAGTCTGTTTTATTATCATCTCTTGTGACTGCAAATTTTGATAAAGTGCTGTAGAACATGTATGTAAAAGAATTCAGTTTGCTTCCAGCCCAACTTTCTGGGGCATATAGAAGTTGTTTGTATTGCACACAAAATCAGGTTAAGAGCTGAGGTGGTTTGGGCTGTGACATTGAAGCTGTCAGAAGCCACAGAAGAGGTATGTCAGTGAAGGTAAGAGGCTAGAGACAGGAGGCAGCCTAGGAAATACTGGATGAAAGGTTTAGTCCTTTGTACTTCTGTGTGTAGACATTGATGAAGTAATCATCACTTAGAAGATAGGTGCTGTCTTAGGGTTATACTTCTGTGATGAAACACCATGACTAAAAGCAACTTGGGAAAGAAAGATATTTCACTTATAGTTCCAAGTAACAGTTCCTCATCAAAAGCAAGGGCAGGAGATAAAGTAGGGCCGGAACCTGGAGGTAGGAGCTGATGCAGAGGCCGTGGAGGGGTGCAGCTTACTGGCTTGTTCATCATGGTTTGCTCAGCCTGCTTTCTTATAGAACCCAGGACCACCAGCTCAGGGATGGCACCACCCACAATGGGCTGGGCCTTCCCCCAGCAGACTAAGACAATGCCTTAGAGCCAGATCTTATAAAGGCGTTTTCTCAGTTGAAGTTCCTTCCTTTTGGATAACTCTAGCTTGTGTTAAGTAGGTCTAAAATTAGCCAGCAGAGGCCTTCGACCTTCTTATGGACAGAGCTAAGTACCTGCATGCTGGAGTCGCTGATAGTGTTTTAGTATGTCAGGTTAGATAATGGTATCTGTTGGGCTATCGTGAAGTAAGATTTCAGTTGTGTCACCTGGCTAAGGCAAGAAAGACTGAATGCCAGTGTAGAGAAGAATTTTCCTAGAGGGTGGTCCTCTGTAGGACTCCAACAGGCAGTTCCTCCCGTCCATGTACACTGCCAGTGGTTAGGACAGACCAGTTTGATAGGGCACTTTTTAGTGTTCTTTCAGTTGGCTCAAGGTAACGAGTGGTTATTAGTAGACAACGCTTTACAGCTTGAAAGGGACCTTAGAAAACTTTATTTATAACCACCACCACTGCCACCACCCCACCGCTGCCACCTTCACCTCCACCACCACCTCCATCTCCACCACCTCCACCCCCACCTCCTCCACCTCCACCTCCACCTCCACCTCCACCTCCACCACCTCCACCCCCACCTCCTCCACCACCTCCACCACCACCATCTCCACCTCCACCTCCACCTCCACCACCTCCACCTCCACCTCCTCCACCACCTCCTCCTCCACCACCACCTCCACCGCCTCTTCCTCCACCGCCTCCTCCTCCACCACCACCACCTCCTCCTCCATTACTTCCTCCTCCACCACCACCTCCTCCTCCATTACCTCCTCCTCCACCACCTCCTCCTCCACCACCTCCTCCTCCACCACCACCTCCTCCACCACCACCTCCTCCTCCACCACC
>CM052719.1:52140105-52173063 GCA_028551405.1 Uromys caudimaculatus | reverse complement strand
CCTTTTATATAATTATTATTTATATAGAATGATTATTTCCTTTTTGTTCTTATTTCTCTCTATACAGACAGATGTCTAAATTTATCTACTTCCAAGAGCTTAGTTCCAAATGCTGGATTGGTCGCTACTGTTTTTGTTGCTGTTAGTGATCCCTGTGCATGTGCGTGTGCATTTGTGTGCACATACGCACGTGCGTCTGTGTGTCTGTGTGCGTGTAATTGTTTGAGAATGGCCTCTTGTGGTAAAAATTCCTTTCCTCTTTCAGTTTTTGAGTTAATTTTAGTAGCTACTCTCCTATATACATCAAAGAAGAAAATTCCCTTAATCTCTCATATTCAATATTTAGTTGGGAAGGTTCATTGAGTACTTACCTTACTGCGTGTATTTTAAATTATTATATAGACATAACAAAGTCTGCTGGGATCCTGGATCCCATTTGAAAGGGAATAGTTAAATTCTTCCAGGATGCTCTGACTGCTGACCACGAAGCTGCCTGTCAGCAGGAAATAGCTCACCTAGCCCTGCCATGTAATGCAATATTTTAATGAAGAAGCAAAGAGCAGCATCCCCTCCCTTAGTGGTCCAGCTTGGGAGCCTCAGGCCCCCAGGGTTCAGCAGGCTATGTGAAGTCCAGTCACATGGCTCCAGAATTAGAAAGGATAATTAGAGACTTACAGTCACACATGTCCCCATGGGTTCCTTTGTGTCTGGGTGTTTCTCTCTCGCAGGCCTGTCAGGAGATGACCACAACTCCAACCAGTAAGTGCTGTCTGACCTGAAGACTGCAAGCCACAGGTGTTGTCCTTGTCACCAGGAACCGTGGTGAATAATGTCCATTTCTGTTGAGCTGGGTCTGGACAGAGGTGAAGGGAGACGGCAAATTCAGAAATATGTCTGCAGCTTCTTTCCTCGTTTTCTCAGCTATAAGCAACTGCTCTAAGATATGCTTTGTTGTGTGAAAAATGTGTTTTATATGTCAGTTTCTTGGATTTTCTCTCAGGGTAGGAGTTCGGCAGGAGAGGTGGATTGCATCTGTGAGCAGCTGATATGCCTGAGGGAAGCGCTCGCTCGGTTCAGTCCCCAGAAGTTGATATTTGTGGTTTTCTGCATTCCTCTCCCTTCCTCCTCCTTCCTCTCAAAGGGAATGCTATGCTCTTCTTCTTCAGCCTTTTTCTTTCCTTAGTGCTTTCTGCTTGGGAAGAAGTAACTTGAAAGAGCAGTGATAAAGAAATTGGCTAAAGTATAATTTAAGACAATTTTGTAGCATCCCAATTTAAAAGCAGAAAGACATGTGCATCTGTGTAGTTATTAAAGTAAGAAAATAACATCATGTGCTTGCTTAGCTGGTGAACGGAAAATCTCGAAACTCTCGGCTTCACTGAGCGTCGCTGGAGGCTCACGGAACTCTGAACTTATCTGTCATTAGGGGCAGGGCACATTGCTGCCTCATGGTTTAGTAGTGGG
The DNA here is from genome assembly GCA_028551405.1 of Uromys caudimaculatus. Lineage (NCBI taxonomy): Eukaryota > Metazoa > Chordata > Mammalia > Rodentia > Muridae > Uromys > Uromys caudimaculatus. The sequence goes on along the minus strand of CM052719.1, from coordinate 52,171,599 downwards.
TGGAAGTGTCTCCAGGAATCTCTTAAGTTTCTCTATGGTCTAAATATGTTTTCTACAGAAAAGGAAGTTCTCATTTTTCACTTGCTAAGTTTCTGAAGTGGTTTTAGTGGTGAAGTTATATTTTTTTGTTTTTGTTTGTTTTCCCATTTGAGAGTTCTTGCTCATTATTTATTTGTTTTGCTTTGTTTTGTTTTGCGTTTTTGCATTTGTGGAGGGGATGCTCCTGTTGAGTTCACAGTGAAACCTAATTTTGAGTGTTACTTTAGTTATTTAGTAGGCATGGAGTTGTGAAAAAAAGGAATCTCTACCAAATAGAAAATAAAATTAATAGTAACTATTATAATGGAAGAAGTAACAAATGAGATGAAGCCAAAATAAAAAAAAATTAAGAAAGGACAATCAAGTGGCTAACAGTGTCAGAGGCTGAGTAAGAGATCTGAGAAGGAGATGGTGCCTGCTGATAGAGTAGGCGCAGGGAGTCAGCCAGCCACTCCTCAGTGCCCTCTAGCTGTCAGACAGGCTCTCCCAGCCCTGAGCTTTCAGAGGCTTCCTGTAACACAACTTGCCTATACAAGTGCTATGCGGTAGGGGATTGGGGTAGGGGCGTAACTCTGGGGATAAAGAGCAGCTTCATCTTGGACAGCTCGCTTCCTTTGTGGAAATCCATGCTTTATTTGGTAAAGTAGAAACAGTGCTAGGTTTAACCTGTTCATGGCTTACACAATGGTGTGTGTAATTGTTTGAAGAATAATTGGAAAATAGATAAGAAAAATCTTGCTAAAGAAAAAAACATACACAAAGATTAGGTCAGTGTCTCAATTGGGACAGTTAGGGTTGGATCAAGGTGTCTTTAGACTTCAAACATGGATCTAACACACTGAACCCAGAAAGTGTCACAAGGAGTTGCATACAGAACCCGGCTTTTGTAGGAGTCACCTGGCAAGTTCAGCTTGAAACACATTGAATTTGTGAAATCCGGTGGTCAGTCACTTATTGGCGGGTTGATGGACTGTGGAATTGAAGCTCATTGGAGAGACACTGGAATCACCCGCTTACTGATACACACTTTTCAAAGGGAGGGTGGTGAGGACGGTTGTACATGGAAGAACCTAGGTGACCATTGCACACCCTACTAATTTTTTTGTACAAAATGTACAAAGTTTATAAGGGCTTTGCAGATTTTGGCGTGATGATTGACGAGATGGTCTTTTATCAAATACAACTTCATATGATAAAGGTGGGGAGCTACGAAGCTATGGCAAGGAGGGCTGTGGCCTTAAATAAAAACTTGTGTGGCTACCATTCCCCTTTGTTGAGATGCTGTTAACTATCTTTTATATATACACCAGTGCAATATTTTTGTTGTTGCTTCGTAGTAGAGTAGTAGAGTAATCTTAATCTAATCTGATCAATGTTACAGTTCTCATCAAAAATTAATTAGCTTCCCAAACAAAATACACAGAGCCAGGCCTGGCAGTACTTGTCTGGATCTCAGCAGGCAAGAGAATTGGGAGCTTAAGACCAGCCTCAATTATATAGTGAATTCAAGGCTCACCCTCAAAAACACTCAAAGCAATTTTAAGAAGTGGAAAATTGAGAACACATCTGCATCTTTCTAGAACAAGGAGGAATGTATGGCTTTTTGCTTTATACAGATTCTGTCAGGGATTCCTGTGTGTGTACGTATGCTTGGCAAATTTAGAGACAGGCACTTTAGTGTTTGCTTTCTTCAGCTAGAAATAGTCTCTTTACAGTGGTCTTTGATTGATCTGCAAAGAGCACATCTATCCATCCATTAGTGCTGACACAGAGACACAGCGGACTAAGGAACAGTAGTAGCAGATGTTTTAAACAATACTAAGCCATTCCCCCCACACTAGCATCGGTTTAAGACATTCATGCGATGCTTAAGTGCTTAAGTGAGATGTCTGCTCCTGCTTTTAGCTGAAGGGTAGCACAACAGCAGGGTGGTAGGCTATCCCTCCAAAGACAGAAGAAGTGATTTATGTTTCCTTGGTTCAAAGATACTTCCGAGCACTCACCAGATCCTTACGGATTAGCTTGCCATCTCCAGATATGACTTAAGCACATCTTTATACTGACACAGAGACCCCTCTGAGATACAGATGCTTAAAAAGTCAGGATAGGAACTCTTTTCTTTCAGGTGGGATGAAGACTTCATATTTTTCAGAGTCTTCAGACTCTTTCCTCTTCCTCTTCCTCGGGGTTTCCTGGGCCCTGAGGGGAGGGATTTGATAAAGACAGCCTGCTTCGGGCTGAGTGTTCCAAGGGCTCTCACTCCGTCTGGCTGTGCAGCTCTGTATTTTTTCCCATCTGCTGCAATAAGATGCTTCTCTGATGATGTCTGAGCAAGTCACTATCGGCGCAATATTTAACTGTCAGAGGAAGTGATAACGTTCTTTCAGCAGAGGTCCCTTAATGCCCTATCTACAAAACTAGATATTCTGCACTAATGCTTGCTTGTGGAAGGGAAAAGATACAGATTGTCTTTGAAGAAATAGTTCTCCGGGGCCTGGTGAGCTGACTCAGTGGGCAAAAGTACTTGCTGTACAAAGCTGGCAATCTGAATTTGTATAGGTTCCTTGGAACCTATACAAAGATGGAAAGAGAGAACCCACTCTAAAAACTGTCCTTTATATATGAGTCATATCCTGTGTTGCCCCATATGCATCACACATAACAAGAACACCACTACCACACACACAAACACACACACACACTGAAGTTTGGACCCACTGAACCATATAGCATCTTTGATCTGTACAATTTTCGAATTATAGTTCTCCAAACTGAGGGCATGGTTCTCCAGGACTGTTTTCCTTCTGGGGGCCACATGGACACTGACAGCTTGCCCGGTGATTATGCTGTGAAGCCTAGGTTGTCAAGCCCCCTGCCACTCCTAGTATGGTCGTCAGACTAGCATCGTAGGCATCAGTTTAGGGTGACCCAGACCTCACTCTGGATCCACTCAGTTACATTTCAGTGGGACTTTTAAGCACTTTGAAGTTTAAGAAGAACTACTGGAACCTGATGAGAAGTGGAGTTCAAAGCTGAGCAGCATGAAGTCCTTGCAGGTCTATTACAGTAATGTGCTTGTGGTGGGTAGAATCTTCCCAATCTTACAGTTTGGCTCTCTTAAGGGTCTTCCAGAGCTTGGTTGCTAGTCTGTGATGCTGTTAGGGGATGGGTGGGCCTTTGAGAGCTGGCCTAGTTGTGAGGTCATGAGAGGGAGGGCATGCCCTTGATAGGGGTGTTAGGACTCTAGCCCTCCTGCGTTCAGACTTCACGAGGTGAGCAGTTTGCTTGACTTCATGCCCTCCCATACATCATGAGGCCTTTGCACAGATCTAGAGCAGTGGGACCAAGAGGCTAGACTGAGACTGTGGAATTGTGGTCCCAAACAGATCTTTTCTGGTTTCAAACTGTCCAGGCATTTTTTCTCCACACTGGTGGAAAGCTGACTAACATGTTTAGTGGTGAAGTATATGGATTCTTAAGTTCACAGTTTATTCCTATTTTTTTATTTGAGATAACATCTTACTAATATGGTATGAGTTGACAATTTACTAAAATGTTGTGAGCCCTCAAAAATTTATATTGTCAATAATAATAGTGTTTGAATTATCTCTACAACATCTTCAAGGTCATTCTATATGAATGGACTATGGTAAGGCAGACTTAATATATTGTATATGTGTAATAATAATTCTAAGAGTCTCAGATTATTTGGAAATGTCAGGAGTTATAATATCTTTCTTACTGTCTTTAAAATATTCTATTTATTTGCATCAGCTCAACACAGTGTGACTTTTTTTGACCAAGATTAATATTAGGATAGAGAGGAGAAGAGATACTGAATGAAATAATTGTGAAACCAATGTTAGAAGTCTATTTCACCGGCAGTCACTCACGTTAGGTATGTTAGGCGTTCTCATAACGTTCTACTTCAGTCCAGGCCCATCTCACCTACGAGGCTGTAAACTTCTCAGGTCTTATTTTGAGGCCTCAGAGACATCTCTGACACGTTGGTGGGATGCATTGAACACTAGTCTCACTGACTGAACAACTTAAGGAACAACTGTTCTCAGCTGCTTCCGGGGTAATTGGAGTGCTGGCCTGGGGAGCCAGGCTGAGGCCCCCAGGCCAGGGCAGTTGCGGTGTGGTGTCACAGACACTCTCCTGGAAGTGATGCTTTTTGAAGTAGGCCTTTGAGGAGGCTGGTATGTGGAACTGGTTGTTGGCGTGTGAGACAGGGAGGGAACAATAGAAAGGACTAAGGGGAAGACAGACAGGCAGGCAAAAAGACAAACAGACAGGTACAGACACAGAGACTTTGGTAGAATCAGCAGCAGGTGCTTGGATTTCAGCAACTGGGAGTTCAGGAATGAATCTTCTTTTCCTGTTAATCTCCATCTTGAAGAGGTACTGTTTCTCTTTAAAGTGTAGCCATCATACAGCCTATTCCAAGTAGGTAACATTGTAGACATGCCAAACTGTGCAGAAAATAATAAGCCTGTGGTTTCATCATTCACTTCGGGAAAGAAAGCATCACACCTGGATTAGAGACTCAGGACCGCCTCTCACCTCTTTCCCTCCCTGGGGCAGGGTAACTGGTGTTTGATGTTTATTGTTCCTCTTACACACGTGTCCATGGTAATGTCTTTTCACACATGTTTAGACTGCATATAGATGTTGTCTCTTTGTTTCCTGTAGTATCACTGCTTTTTTCCCTTCAACATCTAAAATACATTTATTTACTTTAAAGCCCTACCTTATAGGCTAATTGCTATAAATCCCTTATAATTATGTTTCTATTTTCTTATACTTGTATTATTATCTCTAATGACGTGGCAGTGTGTACCTATTCTTGTATAACAGGTAGCGTCCTGTTTAAATATGGGAATCTTTCTCTAGGCCTAGGTACATATTTAGGAATAAAAATCGATGGAAAGTGATCAGTTTTTGGTGAACTACTCTTGAAAGTACATGCTCCATATTCTTTGAGGGTATGTAATCTTGTATGTTTCTGTTTATGAGGTAACTCTTCTTCCTCTTCCCATCCTACAAAATAGCCCAGGTGAGGGGGAAAATTGGCAAAGAAAATGTTGCAGTCAGTTCATTTCCCCTTTCCCTTTAGGAGCTCTGGTAGAGACTCTGGTATCTATTAGTTGAGTCTGGAGGCTAGGTCTGGATCAGATTTCTCAATTACTCTTGTCCCTGTTCTCCCCCAGATGCTTCTGTGGCAGTTGTTGCCCTTGCCTGACAGCTGTGACTATGGCCTGTCCACTTCTGGCTGACAGTAGCGGAATTTGAACAAAAGGACAATAAATATTTTCACTGGGTGATTGCAGAAAAAACAGAAACCAAGTCAGAATGAAAATAGAAAAACACCAGCCACTGCAGTATGTAGCAAACATGCCTTTATCTAGTTGTCAAATAAAGGAACTAAGTCTGTTTTGTAGGCTAGTTCAGTCAGAAGAAGTGAGCTATTACAAATTCTGTCTTTTTAACATAGTACTTTTACAGCCTTGGTGCTTTTGTAAAAGACTGCTCAAGCAGCTTGTTTTAGAATGGTATTGAATGAACATTTCCCCTCCTTAAACGGGAACTACCCCTACTCTGCTAAGAAACTGCCATTTCCCCCTGTTACTAGCTCTCCTCTGGCTTTTAAGCGGTTAAGTGGGAGGTTTATGAGGTCATGTGTGACTTCACTGGGTCTGGACTTTTGAAGTAGGTCTGTTGGAGGGAAGCTGCTTGTTTAGAAGGAAGGCTGGGAAGAGGGGCAGGACTCTGTCAACTTCTTTCAAGTTCTTATCCCACAGGCAGCCCTCAAGGGGATCCAGCGGCCTTCTGGGAGAATGTCACTGTTCAGTCAGTGTGTAGCAGTGTGTATTCACACAGAAGCAGCTTCAGAAGTACGTTAAAAGAGCCCTTACGGACGATGAAAGTTTGCTGAGCAGATGGAACAGGGGCGTTCTCTTCGTATTCCTGACAGATTCATGGGGCAGACTGCTTGCTAACAGAGGTAATAGGAATTTGGGTTGAGTGTCTTTGTCTGGTCCCTGGTCTGAGGCAGTCTGGATTATGTACAAATGCAGTCATCGAAAATTCCTCAGGTTTGAAAATGTTTAATTTTGAATATAAACTGTTATAGGCCAGTCTTGGAGAACAACTTAAAATGCGTGTCTATTTTATTAGTAAGGCTGACAGAATGAGGAGGGTAATACTGCATAGAGGTGTTTGGGCACATGAGGAGCTTCCCTGGCTCAGCCACATTGCTGTCTGAGGTGATTATCCATAGCTTGGTGCTCTGAGACTCTGAATGCACCTTTGGAAACTCTGAACTTCCAGCAGGCAGAAGGCCACTACTTTGAGCATGGTCATTAGTAGTCCATTCTGTTTCACAAGAATTCCATTTTTTTTTTTTTTTTTTTTTTTTGGTTTTTCAAGACAAGGTTTCTCTGTGTAGCCCTGGAACTCACTCTGTAGACCAGGCTGGCCTCAAACTCAGAAATCCACCTGCCTCTGCCTCCCACGTGCTGGGATTAAAGGCATGCGCCACCACTGCCTGGCTAAGGATTCCATTATTTGTGTCACTTCTCTGGAAAAAAAAGTTTGCTTTGTAGTTAATATGGAAAAATTATTCATCTTAGAATTTAAGGGTAGGTTTGTTTCTTCAAAGGTTACCCAGTTATCTAAGGAAAAAGTCTATTTCAGCTCTGGTTTAGATCTGGAAAGGTGTCTGTCTACTGTCATGCTCAACAGACACAGATATAAGGGACCACAGTGACACTGAAGAATTAAATAGTGCATGAGTGGATGTGGCCCATATGTGGGCCATAACCCCACCCATCCTCAGATACTTGGATTAGAAGACTCACTCACCAAAACTGAGAGTACCAGCCTTGAATTCTCAGGGGAAGTAGCTGATTACAAACTGGCTTGCTGATGTGTATGTATTAGTCAAGTTGCCAATTCTTGACTTGATCACAGATACATTATTTTTAGTTCCTATTTATAGTACTTTACAGTGCCATTTGTTTTATTGTCCAGTAAGTATAAAATTGTGACTTCCTATACCTGGATATTTTGTTTTACTTTCCTCAAAGTACAGAGAGAATTCATGGCATAGAAAATGGACTAAACATGTTTGTGGGAGGCATAGGCCCATAGCTTTAAGTTTCCTTCTAGTTCATAAGGGTTGGCTTCTCCTAAGTTCCTTAGGCACTCTGGAAGTGCGGTTCTCTGTATGTTAAGTAGGGATGCACATGGTGTTTATCCTGAGGGACAACTATTGTAAAAGCTAACTAGAGTGCAGCATTTACATAGTTTGTCTGCACTGGAGAAAGCTCAGTAAATGTTAACTTGGGCTATTATCATTGTTTAATTGTGCTTCCTTCTGTGCGGTACTCATAAAATAAAGCGTAGAAGAGCTCATATTGTCAACATTCATGGGGCTTTGTGGTCAGGCTTCAGGCAGCATGTCGATTTCTCATCCTCCAGTCAGTCATTTCTCTGATGCAAAGTGATGAGCAGAGGGATGGGGACAGCCAAGTGTAGTTTCACCTTGTGAAACTTTTCTAGTTTCAGGCCTGTGACGCCATACCAGTTTTAGCATCTTCGACTGTAGGGAACAGGACAATATGTATGTGATAAGCAGGAGGTCCTAGGTAGGAAAGACTGCTGAAATGCAGGCTGTTCTGTGTATGCTCCCTAGATACAGGGCCCTCTGTTGTACAGTGGTGGCTGTTTTTATAGGCTTATCTGTAGCTCCAGCTTTGCCCTTTAGATCTTTTAACTCCAAGCCTGGAGGCTTGCAGCAGCATGAACTATGCATACCTTCTTATTTCCTGATCTGTTATTATGGTTGATATCTTTTTCATTATTGAGATAAAGCAAAATTTGTGGAAATGACTAGCACAGAGTAAGTACTGAATGTATTTTTACTCCTCCCCAAATTGCTCTATTTTTGCTCTTATAGTCAAGAGAAGTTTAATTATCATTTCTAAATCAGACTTTTTATGCTGTAGTGCACTGTAAGTCTTGCGTCTAGACTGTGGTTCTAAAACTTTTGATTAAAATACTTTTCTTGAGCTGAGCATGGGGTGTATACCTGTAATCTTAGACTGGGGAATTACAGGCAGGGGAATCAGGCCTGTCTTGGCTACATAACAGTTTTGAATCAGCCTGGCATAGCTGAGACCCTCTTGTGTTACTAGGTTATATCATTAAAGTCAGCCTTTTTATCTTACTAATAGTTCAGTGTGGGTTATTATCCTTATAAGGGTTAAATTATATTTTACTCTAGTTTTCAAAAATATTATGAAAACATAAAGTACCAGTGGTAAAAATCAAATAGAAATCCTTACTTGTTTCATGGCAGAAGCCTCCGTTGACAGTTCCCTGTGTGTCCTTGGAAGGCAGAGTCTATGAAGTTTCGGGGGGATTTTAGTCGAAACTATCTTTCTGATGTAAAAGTACAAATGTGGTCTGGAAAGTTCTGTCAGGTTTGCTAAGTTTCCGTACAGCTAAGTCCCTCCTTCTAGTTCCACAGGGTTTGGAATGTTTGGGAGTGCCCCTGCAGGGAAGCTGCCTGCGCAGCTGGGTCTTGTCACCCAGAGCCCAACGTACTTGACAGGTCCAGCTCTGGCCATACAGCTGCAGGTCATCTGAGCTGCCCTGAGTTCTTGGAAGATCAGCAAGGGCTCACAAAGCCCTGGAAAACCTCTGTCTTGAAGCTTTGTGTTCCATAAAGAGTTTTAGTCATTGCTTTGCTGGTCTGAGGGTGGGGTTCGGGCAGCCCTTTGGTCTGCTGCTGTGTTTGGCTTAGAGTCACCAGCATTGGGTGGGGAGAATGTAGAAATGGTTACAGTGAACATGGAATTGCAGGACTCTGTTCAGCTTCCAGCCTTACTGTTTACCATCTGTGGCCTTGGCCAGGAGGACTCTGCTCTCAGCTTCTTTACTTGTAGAATGGAATGACTGTGAAATAGAACAATGCATATGAAAGTGCCAGACAGTGCAGAGTGCTCTGTGGATTGTTTGTGAGACTGTGGCTAGTTATTATCTGGATTAGGCAGACTAAACATTCATTCAAGATTTAGAGAAGGCGAGAAAGTGCACTGTAACTAGCTGGTGTCGTAGACTTAGTCTTGTGTCCTTGAGCATGATTTTGTCCTGGCTGCACACGAATGCCAGTGACGTGCCTTGAAACTTGTGTTCTGAGGGAGGGAACCCCTGTGTAGTTTCTGTACTCAGCCTGCTCGCACAAAAGCTACCTTTTTGCTTAGGTCCTGGTTTACGTAGCAGAAGCCATGAGAACATAGGTTGACCCTGTTCTGTTACTGATTGTCAAGACTGGAAGTCATTCTTTATCTCTCAGTTCCCAATCTCCCAAAGCAGAGGAGGGACTAAAGACCCTTTTGTATGTGGAGAATATCGTGGCCATCTTCTGACTTCTATCTTTCTTCTGCTTCGTTATATCATAATTTTAGAGGACAGTATCTGATTCCAAGTTTAGGAAAACTGATTTAAAAATTTATTAAATCTTTGGGAATTTTATATAATGTATTTGATCATATTCATTCTAAACTCTTTTCCCAACTTCTTTCCAGGCCACTCTTAACTTCCCTACCCTCTAATTTCTTGTCTTTTTTTGAATTTTAATTTTTAAAAGCACTCATTGAGCCGGGCAGTGGTGGCGCACGCCTTTAATCCCAGCACTTGAGAGGCAGAGGCAGGCGGATTTCTGAGTTCGAGGCCAGCCTGGTCTACAGAGTGAGTTCCAGGACAGCCAAGGCTACACAGAGAAACCCTGTCTCGAAAAACCAAGACAACAACAACAACAATAACAAAAAACCCAAAAAAACAAACAAACAGAAAAAGCACTCATTGGTTCCACTTCATGTCATCAATATATTTCTAGGTGTGAGCCCACACACTAGAGCATGGTGGATGTAGCAAGAGCCACGCCCTTAAAGAAAATGGAGTCTTCCTTACCCAGAAGCTATCAGTTGTCAGTGACTGTGAGTCAAGCTCAGGTCACAGGCTTACCCTTTGAGCCATCTTACGGTTTCCTGAGAGAAAGGGTTAATTAAGCAATGAGTTGGTGACAGTTTGATATTGTCCTGCATTTTCTGATATTTGGACCTTGGGAAGCTGGTGTGTTTCATATCATGACTTTGAACTTGACCTGAACTGACTTTACTGTACGGATTATATAGCTGAGCATTTTCTAAAGATTAACGGTGAAAGAACCGCCAAGAATCAATCTAAAGCACAGCCAAAGATTGTCAGTCTGCACATCATATGCAGCAGTGAATTCCTTGGGTCTCAGTTGTCTAAGGATAAGTTCAGTGGCCATTCTTGAGTCTCCTCAGATAGCAAGTAATAGGAATAGTTTAACATGATCTTACAAAAGTAAGGTTTTTTTTTTTTTTGGTAAAGAGAAAACATACTTTAGTAGCAAAGTACTGAATATATTGTGAAATATAAAGTGAGCATAATTAGGCTACTTCCATAGTTATCTGACCATGAGAGAAAACAGGCATGATTATTTTTTATTTCTGGTTTCAGGAGTTGCAGGGATGAGCCCAGCTACATGGCTGTTTCTTAACTGCAGGGTTGACTTGGCTGTCTCAGAGTGGGAATCAGCCATGCACTAAGTCAGCAGATTCTGTCTGTACCATCCAGGTCTTCCTGCGACTGTCTCAGGGCTGCATAACTCTAGAAAGAGAGTAAAGAGATCCATCTGCAGGAGCTAGATTGTAGGCCAACGTAGCCTTCGCAGATTGTGTGATTAGAGTCCACCTATGGCTGGCTGGTGTAGAGGTAATTTCTGTTTTACACTGAATTCAGTTTTAGGAAAATATCTGAAGTCCAATATAATTATATATATTATATTATATATTATATATAATTATATACTTATATCTAAACTTGGTTACAAACTGAATTGATATAGTCATATCAGCGTATTATATTTTTGATTCTCTGATGCCTTCCCCCTAAAAGTGTTCTACTCTGGCTATTTATATTAGTTTTTGGTGTTTGGGTGGCAGGTGTGCTACCTTCCTAACTCTGTCTTTCTGTTCTGTATTCAGAATTGTTCAGGATGCTGTAGGTTCTTTTCCTTTGATAAAACTTAGTAACAGCTAAAGAACAGGACTGTGGATTCCTCAAATCTTATGTCTTTGCCCAAATAAGGCCACTGTGACTCTGAAGAACCCAAAGATTGTCTCCAGACTCAGCATTAGCCTTGTCTCCTATAAGGTATAAGTGGTCATAGGGAAGAGCCTGTGCTAGGTTTTGGGAAACTTGGCTTCTGGCTGTGCCAGTATTTAATTTCTTAAGTTCTTAACCCTCCCCCCTCAGAAGCGTTCATATACTCATCTGGATGATTAAATAATTCATAGTCTATTCTAACTACAAAATTCCATTAGTCACGTCCATGAAATCATATTTGGGCTCTTTATATTAACTCTTGGTGACTAGTTAGAGTCTAATGTATGGAGGAAATTTACAAATTCAGGAGGCCATAGACTTGGAGCCCTGGAATATGACAGGAAGGTAGCGTTAGAGATCATAGATGGTTGGATCTTTAGAATGGAGGGAGGAGCGTGGTCCTCTCTTTGGCAGTAATGTTTGGGTTGTTTATTATACCAGTTGTTGCCTCTTTTATTGTTTTTCTATGGAAGAAGAATGTATTGGTTACCTTTTTTCAAATTGAGTTCATACAAGTCTTGGCCTGCTCATTTTGAAGCCCTAATTGTATCTAGTCTTAGAAGGAAAATACAGTGGCCCAGGAGAGTGCAGTCTGTTTTCTTCTGAAACGACTGACCATTGGCTCTGGCTTACTTAGCCTCATTCAGAGGGTCCCTGTTCTCACTGGGAGGCAGAGATATGACGCCACATGGTGTTCATGGCCTTTTCTCTCTTGGATCCTAGTCATGTTCTAATTCTCCCATGATTCCTAGCTGTGCAGGGTATAAATACTGTAGATCCCACATTTAGGAAAAACATTTTCTCTCTTTATAACTGGGATTAGTACATGGAAGCAGAGGGTTTTCTTCTACTTTACATTAGTTTTAGGGTTTAGGGCATGTCACCCACTTCTCAGATCTCATCTTTAAAGAGATAGTGAAGCTAGGCACCAGCTAGTGTTTTCCAGAGCCAGACATGAGCTTGTGATGTCTTTCTTCCCTAGTAATGTCATCAGGGGGGAGAGGCAGTGAAGGAAAAGAGCTAGGATTAGTTGGGTCTTTCTGGGTCTCCTGGGCAGCTCATAACCTCTGTGAGGTGGAGGCTATCTTTTAGTTTCTCGACAGGCCTACGTTCAGGTGTCCACAAAATGCTTTAACATTGATTATTCCGTTTTGGTCAGTACACTAATCTTGGCATTTCTTTATCAAGCTGTCAGCAGTTTGGAGCTCTCTGCTTGGAGCAGAGTCACCCACAACAGTTGTTCCCGGCCCAACTTCCCTGCCTGGGCAGTATTGCTTTGGAACTATTTGTGCTTTTATGTGGAAGATGGTTCTTTCTTGGGAGACTCATTCCCTGTGTGTGTGTGTGTGTATGTGTGTGTGTGTGTGTGTGTGTGTGTGTGTGTGTGTGAGTGTGTGTGTTTATTATCCCTCTTTTGTGAGAGTTTTTTATTCAGCAGAAGGCTCAAGGATACTCACTGTTAGTGGGCCTGTATTAACATGACTGTAGGCCTTCTGAGTCTGAACCTACTTGAACTTTGAGAGAGAATCAACACTTTTCCAGGGAATTGTTTGCTTTTTGCCTTCTTGATCATGGCAGAACCAGTCAAAACTCTCCCATTGTTTACTAAGTGTAATTCCCGGATTTGAAGTGATTTGACCCCACCCCTACCCCCCAAACTTCTTTTACTATTTTGCAGGGAAATTTTGGAGTTGATTGTCTTGTTTAAAATATATCTTGTTTCCATTGAAGGGTGCTTCTCTATCCTGCCCTGTCAGTACTTTCCTTTAGGTTCACGCCAGTGGCTTAGGTGAATCTGAGCATCAGTAGTGAAGGTTATTATAAGGGCACTTGGTTATCTGCTCTAATAGTCAGCAAACATCAGAAACCGAGTGTTTCACAAGTGATAGGGTGCACTCTTACACCGAGCAGTGTCCCAGCAGGATTTACCTTACATGTGTTTATTCTCTTCAAAACAACAATTCCTGGATATTTCTCTGTCAGGTGGGCATTTGAGTTTCTTAGTTATTAGTCATGAAACTCAGGAATCTTCCCTTGTGGGCAACCTAGGGGAGCAGAAAGTCAAGGGGTACCACTGGCTCCCTTCTGCATGAGTGACACAATTAACAGGTTGTTGACATGGTGTTTCTAGGGACCTCATCAGTTGAGAAACCTTTTGCTGTACTCCTGGGTATGACAACTGAGAAGAATGCTGCTCCCATGCCCATGTCAACAAATCTGGAAAGACAGCAGGCCAGGCCAGTGGCTGATGCTGCTGTAAAGTCTCAGAGAATGCCCTCTGCCCTGGGCAAGTGCAGGCCTTCATTACTGATGCTACTGTTCACTGCTGGTGTTAACTATTCCCACTCTTTTAGGATATAGTATCTCCGAAATCTCTGCTGCAGTCTTTTAAGGTAACAGTCTCAATCAGAATGATACTGATAAAGCAGGCACTTGAAATACTGTAGATACAGTCATCATATTTTTGCCTCATATTTTCTTTTAGAATATACTTACCGTTAAAGTAAAACTTTATACAAATAAGATTTTAGAAAATGTTGGCTAGGTTTTGAACTCACGGAAGTACAGTCTGAGATTTGAGTGCAAAGCCTTTTTTCATTGTTGAATGAACCAGTTGTTGTAACCAGCATTGTATGGAACAGCTGTTCCAGATCCCAGCCCTGTGACCAAATCATTTTCTTTATTATACCCATAGTCAGCTTATCCTAGAATTTGACTACACTTTCTCCTGATTACAGTCTTCAGTAGAAAGATGATGCTCATGTGATTAGTTTTCCTTATAAGTTACTGCTTATGTATTTTGGATTTTCCTGATAATCTTATTTGCCCAGTGAAAGTAGTCCACCCTATTTAAGGAAGAGTAGATGTGTGGTTTTATGGCAGCAAATTCAGTATTTTCATTTTCTACTTCATAATGTTTTTGGTGGAGGTAATGTAATCTCAGTGTGGTTTCAGTACAAGGTTACAAGAAAATAGAATCTACATATATGTCATATAGGAGGAGGTTAAGTAGTTAAAAATAAATATATTTTACATTGTTTACATGTAAAGATTTAAAGAGAGAAAGCGTGTTAGACACTCTCCTCCCAAAGGAATCATTGAGCAGTTCCCACTACTACGGAAGTTTATCTTAAATAGAAGACTCGTGTGCCACTTCAGATCATTAGTTACTATTGCAGGAGTGAGAAAAGAAAGAGTCGAACTTGCAGATGATTTTACTTTGTTTAGAATTCTCAGGGCACCCAAAGGACAAGGGTAACTTCTTCCTTTGTTTTCTTTCTGTGCATCATCATATTAGAAGATGTGGTTTTCCCTGTGGTAAAATAAGTCACTTAAATAGTTATGGATAATTTTATATGAGTTAAAGGGTATTAATTAAAGTTTTGACCACTACCTGAATCTCATAAAGCTAATGTCTGAACACATTTCTTATAGGATTAAAGTCTATGAAAGGAGCAAAATCTTGTATAATAGGGTTTAGGTCTTGGGTTTTCTTCTTTTGCCTTTTTTTTTTTTTTTTTTTTTTTTAATGTACTTTCCATCATAGCCCAATGTGACTATTTTTTTAAAATATTGCCTTGAGCAAGAATCCCTCTGGTTCTCTGTAACATGGTTGTAGTAATAACTCCTCCTTGGAGCTGTTAAGAGGGTAAGTTTAGATACTATTTGCAAGTGCTTCATGCAGTACCTGAGTTAGTATGTGCACAGTCAGCACAGTTAGCACCAACCATCACTTGTCATTCCTGTACGCTGCCACACTCTTCATCTTATCTTTTACAACCACAGAACTCAGATTACTGACAAGGGGCAGAGCAGCGTTTTCACACATATTTGTTTGTTTCTTTTTTATATTTTATGCCTTTTCGGTGTTTGATCAGAGGGGCCAAGTGAGGACTCAAAGTATATCTTAAAAGTATTATGAGAAGATGTGAAAGCAATAGAGTATCTAAGGATAGATTTTCTTAGCACTGCTTAGGTGAGCATGTTGCATGAAGGTGAGTGCAGGGGATAAAAATGGAGAAACTCAGTGTTGATTCTCTGGCTTACGGTTTTAGGCATGGTGCTGTGATTCTCCGTGCTGAGTTGTCCCTACAGAGCAGTCGAATTTCCTACTGAGCTTCTGTAAACTCTCCTGATGACTTTATTAATAGTTATACCAGAGGCATAGTCTTGAGTACATCATGATGTACCAAGATGGAAACTGAGAATCTCCTTGTGAAAATTAGAATAATAGGAAATTCTATATGTCTGTGCACAAAAGTCCACTGGAAGAAGGCCTCTGCAGCTTAACATCCCAGGAGACATTTATAGTTAGTGCTTTGATCACTAATTAACAGTATTTATCTTAAAGGTACATTTTCACTATGTTGTTCACACTGGCAGTAAACTCAATGGTTAATGTATTCTTTCTGATCTCCATTTAGCTGGGATTTTGGCTTGAGCCACTACACCTGGCTCCTCCTTTCCCAATACCTATTTATATGTACAGTATCCCAAAGAGCTCTTCTTGTCCAAATATTGGAAAATAGAATTTCTTTTGAGCTAGAGTCTTGATGTATAGATCAGGCTAGCCTTCATTCAGGATTCTATTTCTTGCCTCAATCTCCTAAATTCTAGATCATAGGGATGTTTGAATAATCCTTGGTAAAACTATAAAACATTAAGTTTATTAGAGAGGGAGGGAAAGACGGAGGGAGGGAGAGAGAGAAAGAGAAAGTGTGTGTGTGTGTGTGTGTGTGTGTGTGTGTGTGTCTGTGTATGTGTGTGTGTGTGCTGTGGTCCATCCATGGAGGTCAGAGGACAACATGTGGAGGTCAGTTCTCTCTACTATGTGAGATCCAGAATGTTCTGAGAATGGGCCAATGTTTTCTCCCATTTAAGCCTCTGATAATAGCATATTTATGCCAAGCTACTGTCTCTGTGTCCTGGTGGTCTCCATACCAAGAAGGGTTATAAAAGGGACTATGAACTTTGGACATGTGCATTCTTGGTCTATCCTGGGCCAGAGGGTTCCAGTAGTGATACTCTGATACTGCAAAACACGCTTATGGTTTTGTCGAAGCTGCTGATGTGGGTTTTTTTTTTTTTTTAACCTGTGCTTACCAATACCTGTATTGGTGAGCTGGTATGACCCACAGGGCATTCCCTTAAATCTTTCTGTGCAGCAGTATCCTCTGGGCAGTCTTTCCTTTCTGGCATTCTGGTTCTCTTGAACATGGGAGGGTAGTGAATTCTTACAGGACTTTTGCCTTGGAAACAGCAAAGGGGCCTTTACATTGCCCTGCTGCTGTGACTGGCGGACAAAGCTTTTCAGTCAGCTTACCCTTCCTTACATTTTTATTAGCCTGGAGTATTCTTTTTAGAAACAGAGTTTTAAATTAACTAAAGGAAAGGGATTGGGGACTCTTGTTAGTTCTTGCATCTAATTCATTTGTTGTCCTCATTACATGTAGGCAGTCAGGGGTTTCTCTCCAACATCTCCCTCCTTGCTATAGGAGACTTTTTCTACCTCTCTTTCTGAATTATCCTGAGATACCTCGTTGTGATTCGCAAGGAATGAAGGTCTGTCAAAAACCTCCGAACTATTTTATCATATTAGGAGTCACCCTGGCACAACTGAGTGATAGTAGCCATGTGTAATTCAGAAGAGTCCCAGGAAAGCTCGCCCCCACACATGTCACCTCCACACGTGCAGCTTTGCTCGAACCCACTTCACAATGCCATCCTTCCTGTCTGCATTGCCACAAAGCGTCGGAATGAACCCTTCCCTCATCACATGTCTCTGAGCTGGGGGATTTAAAATTCTTCATGCGTCTGTGTGCGTGTGCGTGTGCATGTGTGTGTGTGTGTGTGTGTGTGTGTGTGTGTGTGTGTAAGGAAGACAACCTTTGAAGTAAGGAAGGACTCCCGAGTCCTACCATCTGGTTAAAAGCTTTGTCCAAAGCTTGAACAGTGACCTTGCCGAGCTCTACTCAGTGGACCCATCCCTTCTCTCAAGATGCTGCTTTTTGTCCTCGTCACAGGTACGCGAGTTATCTTCTGTTCATGCCCATACTGCTCTCAGCATGCATGGGTATAGTGTACGTGTTAACAAGCTGTCTCAAGTCCACTAGTCTGCTTTCTCAGACAGCCAACTAGTGTGGGCGACCTCACTGCCTTAAGTATGAGTTGTTTCCGCTGGCCATGGGTTTGTTCGCTGATTCTGATTGTAAACTCTCTTTTTATCCAACAGAAATCATGTTTTGTTGTTTATTTTGCTTTATATTCTTACGTTCTTTTTGATTATTTTAAGAGACCACATAATCTAATCAACTTAGTTGATAGTAGACTATAATAGAATTTTAGAGTTAGATGGGATATTCATCTCCTCTTGTAAACTCCAATACAATACACACACACACACACACACACACACATAAACACACACACACACATAAACATACACAGACAGACAGACAGACAGACAGACAAAGTCAGAGAGACAGACAGACACAGAGAGACAGACAGACAAAGAGACAGACAGACAGACACACACAGAGACAGACAGACAGACAGACACACACACAGAGCGAGAGAGAGCGAGCACAGAATTTTCTGTATGAAGTTCTGAGGCAAAGGAAGTAAGGACAGTTGCCCAGAGTAGCCCAGTTACTGAGGAACCTGGATCGGCATTTAAATTCGTGTGTGTCCTGCTGTGGTGGGCCACCACCATGCAATTTTCCATCTGACCACTCTTTTTTATTGTTGTTTTTAGTTTTAAAAAATTAATCAATTTGCTTTACGTCCTGACCTCAGTTTCGCCTCCCTCCTCGCCTCCCAGTCCTTCCCTCCTACCTCCCTTTCCCCCTATCCACTCCTCCTCCTTTTCTCTTCAGAAAAGGGGAGGCCTCCCATGGATATAAACCAGCCCTGGTGTGTCACTCTTTATGAATCTACTACAAGGTGCTGGCACCACAGATCCCTGAGATGTACCACCATATCCCCGAATTCAGAATTCCTGGGAACACATCCCAGCTCTGCCACACTTATGACGAGGATGTGTCTCACTCTCCTTGTTTGTCAAATGGACATGCACATCTTGTGAAGATTAAATGTCCTCAATGGAATGATGAAGGTACTTAGTACCCATTATCCATCATTTTTTGTCTTGAGTGCTTTGAATGGCAACAGAGAGAAAGTAAGTAGTCTATTATAAATCCCATTGAAGGTTTATGTCAGCCTGGGTGAGCAATTAGAGCTCACTTAATATGATAAAATCTCTGTCTGTCTCTCTCTCTCTCCTTCTGTTCCTTTCTCCCTCCCTCCAACCCTCCCTCATATATATACGTGCACACCTGCACACTCAGTTACCTCGGGCAAGCTGTGTTCACCACACCTTAGCCATGAGTGATCAAAAGCATCAGGCACTAGCAGTGGTGTGGCCGAGCATCCTTCTGAGGGCTGACGTCCTCAGTGAGCTCTTCAGGTTTATTTTCTTGTTATCACATTCCTTTGAAGCATAGCCTACTAATTTTGTTCACGTCTAAAGGACAAAGGGATTAGTAATAGGTACTAAAGACTTATGGAATAACTCCTTTCTGCTAAGCACGAGCCAGTATTCTGTCCCTCCGTGTAATAATGAAAATTACTACGTGGAATTCGCTGGTGGGAGGGGTGAAGAGCTTTTATGAAGTGATGGTGCTCCATTGTCTGCCTCTGTGAATGATGTGGGAGAGGTAACCACAACGTATTGCTAAGTAACTGCCACGTCTGTCAGTCCACTGCCAGTGGCTATGTGGGAAGCGAGGAAGGTCCAGTTGCAGTCAGGTCTGTGTCGTCATTGTGTCATGGGAGAACCACTGCCAAGCTCAGATCTCACTTGTGTGATGAGTAAGGTAGTTGAGACTAAACATGCTTGTACTTGAGTTCAGTGTTGAGATGACTTACAGTGGGTAATGACAGAGCTAAGGGCTGTGTGCTGGAAGTGCTGGACCTGTGGAATCTACTGAGGAGACTCTTGCCTTTCCCTGGGTGAGTGAGCCTCGTTTCTGCTTACATTTGCAGAAGTGTGCCTTCTGAAGCAGGCTTCCTCTGTGACTTCCTGGAGCCTGTCATTCACTCTCCCTTTCTTAGCTGTAGCTGACTCCTCCTTTAAAAGGCCAGAGAGAACTTGTGACAGGAGAAGCCAGGAAGAACCAATAGGAGGTTCTTTGGTTTGGAAGAAGCCAGAGAAGGAAATGTACCTTTGATAGTGAAAAAAAAAATCTTGCTTTACTGGTGGTAATGGTTTTTTGTTTCATGCCTAAGAAAATGCTTTCCTTTAAAAGGAAAGAAACATTTAATTAGGTGTGTGCTTAGTGGAGAAAATGTATTTTTGGACGAGGGATATTTTTTCCTGTTTTCAGCTGTGATGAATTAAGAATAGCAGAAACTGGTGAACAGAACATTTGAAATGGCCTGCATTTTCTCAAGTTGGGAAGAAGTTAGTTCCTGAGGTTCTTTGCCTGTTTGGGGACAGCAGAACAGCACTGAAATAGTGTTGTGAGATGTACTTTTTCATACAGAGGCCATGCCCTGCTGATTTTTGTAGTTGAGCTTTTTTTGTTTGTTATAGCATGTATAGAGACTCAGATTGCTGAGCAGCAGCAAAAAAAAAAAAAAAAAAAAAGGAAAGAAAAAGAACAAGGTATAACTGCAAGACTTTCCAAACTGCAGTTAGCTGAAGTTTATCGTTTATGAGGTGGTGTCATTTTTTAAAGTGTTGAACTTTGGCTTTCATATACTCAAACATACTTCCTGAACGCTGTACTTTTCAAAGAAAGGATGGGCTAGAATTATGTGGGTTTTCTAATTATAGAAAGGATCCTGGGAAGCAGAAGAACCAAGAAGGGAGAATCAGACCATCTCCCTTGGAGGAAAACCCAAGAGCGCGAAGGCAGTGCTGGCCTTCAGGTGATGTTTCACCCAATGCTTCTTGGCCATGCTGCAAAGCCAAAGCTAACTCCTTGTATTATTCAAAGGCGATTGTTTTAGATATTAGAAGCCTTCCTTGAGGCTATAAAGTGACGTCACGTGTATTATAGGTTTTCACTATACTATTAGCAAGTTAAGTCATATGATTCATTTTATAATTAGATAGCTTAAGACCACTCCATGATTATGCATTTTACTAGAGAGACCAAGAGTAATGTCTGCACCTGGCAGGTATTTGAACAGTTCTCTTACCATTTCCTTCCTGGAGCGGCTCTGCTCTCTTATTCGTAGCAATCACCCTGATGTACAATCTGTTGTTCAAAGATTAATCCAGTGCAAAGGCATCTCAGTTTTTAATCAAAGTGGAAAATTACTTGAAAACCTTGGGAAGAGACAAGAGCGCATTTACCTTTTCATCTGGCATTTCATTGACTTTGTGTGCTTATGTTAGTGTGTGCTCATTCCAGTTTATCTGTGAGCATTGCACATTAGAGCAGAGAGGAGAGGCATAAGTATCTGCCCTTGGGACCTACTCTGCTCTTCACTGAGCATGCTCACATTCTCCTGCTCTGGATGTGTGCATGCATGTTTGTTTTACCTGGATGACATTTAAAATGACACTGATGTGGAAGCATTTGAATAGCTTGTTAATGTATGATGTCATGTGCCAAAAAGACTTGCTTACTAGAACACAGTGGAGTCACAGTGAAAGATAGCTCCTTGGCCATTAATTGATGATAACTTGGTCATCGTGGCT
The DNA here is from genome assembly GCA_028551405.1 of Uromys caudimaculatus. Classification (NCBI taxonomy): domain Eukaryota; kingdom Metazoa; phylum Chordata; class Mammalia; order Rodentia; family Muridae; genus Uromys; species Uromys caudimaculatus. The sequence continues at coordinate 52,150,646 of CM052719.1, read as the reverse complement.
GGTTCCAGGCCATTTGAAATTTGACTTATAAATAAATAAATAAATAAATAAATAAATAAATAAATAACTCCTTGTTGGTCTGATAACACACCCTAATCATGTGTGTGTGTGTGTGTGTGTGTGTGTGTGTGTGTGTGTGTGTGTGTGTGTATAAACACTTGAAAGGAATTTGATTTATAGAAGTGAAATAATTTTGTTTATTGAAGACGATTTTCAAGGCCCATTTAAAAACGAATTTGTTTATGGTAAAGACAGCTTGACAAACATGAAGAAAACACATCTTTTAGCCTTCAAAAATCTCTGACTTTGTCAGTATCTGTGTCTAAGTGTACCTCCGTGTACAGTTAGGTAAAATCTTCAGAAGGTAATTAATGCTTGTCTGGTATTCTGTGATATAAATATATTTAAAGTGCTTTTGAAAGTATAGGGCAGACACCTTGTGGTGTGTGACTTAATTATACAGAGAATATGAAAGAGCATGTTTGATTTTAGTAGTTACATATTCTAGTGTGTGTCGTAACTGCGACTAGACCACCAAACATTAGTTCATGGCTACCATTCCTTTGAAATACTTTACATGTAGGGAGTGTCTAGTCTAGTGGTTGTCAACCTGTGGGTCAGGACCCCTTTGGGGATTGCATGTCAGATCTCCTGTATATCAGATATTTACATTCCAATTCATAGCAGTAGCAAAATTAGTTATGAAGTAGCATCAAAATAATTTAATGATCGGGGGTCACTACAGTTTGAGGAATTGTATTAAAAGGCCACTAGCATCAAAAGCAGCGTGATGGGAGAAAGACTCATTATTTCCAGAGGACCCCTTAGAATCAGGAAGGTTGAAAGCCACTGTTCTATCTTCTCAGTCATTAGATAATTCCATCCTGCCTCCAGGACTCAGTTACATAAATCTGTCAATTTTACTTCCACATATCTGAAAAGAACTCATAATTTAGTGTAATCAGGGACAATCTCCATCCTGAACCTAACAGTGACCAAAGACATCGTAGTTTATCATGGAGTGTTTTATACTCTGTTCAGTCTCTCACTAAGAGCAAGCTCTAGAGTCCTTGCGATGACTTAAGTGTCTACGTAGTCATTTGTCGTCTCTGGCTGCTCTCATCTCCTGTGACTGCATCTTCTGCTGTTGCTCGTGTTGGTTTCATCATGCCGGCCTCTTAACCACACTGACCACACTTGGGATGCCTTTGCCTCGAGTCTGTGGCTCTGGGTGTTCCTCCTTCCTGGATGTGCCTCCTTACATATCCTGTGGCCTGTCTCCACAAGTCTTACTTTTAAAGATCTCTTTCCCTCGTCCAAGCCCTCGCAGTCCCTCCCTAGCTTTTTTTTTTTAATTCTTACCTGTTTAACTTAGCCTATTTATGATGCCATCAGTCTTATTTTTCATCTCTTATCTTCTGAAATGTGAGCACCTTGAGGGTAAGCTCTTTGTTTTGGACTCTTTTGTATGTCCAGCACTTAGAACAGTTCTAGATACTCAGTCAATATCCATCTGACAAGCAGGCTAATGAAAATCAGGAGCTGATTGAATAGTCTTAGAAAGCCAGTGGGTTACAGGGTCGGTAAGTGATAGGTAATTTTTAATTTTAACTAGTGCACACTTCATCTCTGTTGTGTTTTATATATTGTATTCATGATGATTTCCTTTCATTTTTTCTGCAGAGAGAGAGAGAGAGAGAGAGAGAGAGAGAGAGAGAGACAGAGAATGTATCATGGCTCATGTGTTGAGAAAAGAAGGGAAGTAAGTGGATTCATGTTCTGTCTTTCCACCATGTGGTTTCTAGGAATCAAACTCAGGTCTCAGCTTGGTGGGAAGCGTCTTCATTTCTGAGACTCCTTGCTTGCCTTGATTTCCTTGAAGTGCTGTGTAAGTGTTGTTGCTAGTCCTTAGGGTAAGCAAGCACATTTTTAAGTTATGAAGCTGGAACATGTTTGCCTTTCTGCCCATAGTGTATGCATGTCTGTATTCCTTCTTATACTCCATAGTATGCTATCTATCTGTCTAAACCTTGCCAGTTCTGTAGAGGGAAAAGCTATCTGATTGCTTTAATTTATATATTTTTTTGATACTGATGATTTTTCTACATGTCTAGTTCTTACCTGTTTACCGTTTTTATTACATGTGTATATTTGCTTAGGTCTGGGCTCTAGGTGCAGTGGGCTGAAAGTGGACTTGTACTAGTTTTATTCTTTGGATATTCTGGGTAGCAGGTTTATGTCCTTGGATAGATTGGGAAGACAGGCCTCCTTCCAGACGGAGCTGGAGTGCGTGCGGTGCACTGTGTCTCCTTTTCTTTCTTACAGTTTCTTTGATTCTATTTGCCTTTATGATACCTGGCATTGGTGTGCCTTGCGACTTAGTTCTCTTCTACTCCACGTGATTTGTTAGCATAGATAATGCCATATTCTAAGTGTCATGGATACCTGTTTCCCAGATGTGTACGAATGAGAACAACTTACTTGTTTTCAACAGATATTGGCTTCTCTTCCAGACAGCTCAAATCATTACGGGAACCTGAGACAAAAGCAGCTTCTTTAGCCCAGACACAAAGATTAGAATAGCAGGACAGTTTCTTGCACATTTACTTATTTTGTTTATTTTTTATACTAAAGTTTTTTTGTGTGGGCTTTTCTCAAATTACCATTTTAATTTTTCTTGGCAGTATTGCTCATATAATTTATATTTCTGTGATTATAAAGGTCAGAAACATCTCTGTGAGGAAATTTAAACATTCAGTTCTACTTTCTTTTCTTTCTTTATGGTTATCTTCTTTTAAAACATTGCTATTTGCTTGTTTTGTGTGCATCTATGTGTGTGTGCATATACATATACATACACACACATATATATATACATATATGTACATACGTACACATACGTGTGTGTGTGTGTGTGTGTGTGTGTGTGTGTGTGTGTGTGTGTGCGTGCTACAGAACACATGTGATGCTCAAATACCTTGGGGGAGTTGTTTCTGTCCTTCCATCATATGGATCCCAGAGATAAAACTCAGATTCTTGGGCTAGCTGGAAAACACCTTCTAAGATATCTTGCCGGCTCTCTAGGTTTATTTCTTATATTTCCTTTGAATTTTATTACATATTAGAGGGATAGAGGGCAGAATCTAATATTTATTTGAGGCACATAGTGCTTACATTTATTAAGGCTCTTCAGAGTAATGGGAATCAATAGTATAATTAAGCACCCCCTCTTTTTTCCTCCCCCTTCCCCCCCTGCTGTGTGTATGTGTGTGTGTGTGTGTGTGTGTGTGTGTGTGTGTGTGTGTGTGTGTGTGTGTGTAGACACACAAAAAACCCATAAAGGCAATCTGGAGACTGAAGAGCCAGGGGGATAGACTAGTTTAAGAAAGTGGAAGCTTCAGATGGAACGAGCAGGGTGCATCCCCATCCAGCTGAAGCCCAGAAAGCCCCTGGATTGCTGCTGGTGAGTCAGTGCTCCACCATGGGAGAACCTGGAGTCTGCTTTATAAAGTGACAGCAGTAGCCGTGAGAATCAAGCAGAAACAAAGACCCACACCTTTTCTTCAGGGAGGCAGGTATGTATTTGGGAGCCACGCCTGGCTTTTGCGTTTGTCCAAGTCCCCAGTCTGTAACATTGTGCTGCCCATGTCCAGGGAAGGGTTTTGTTTTTCCCTTTCACTTTACTGACCCACATTCCAGTCTGGAAACAACTCAGGACACAGAAATGTGCTTCACCAATTTTCTAGGCATCCTTCAATTGATTTAAGTTGACAGCCAAAATAAGCAAACAATCACAATGTTTGTTTATTTGTACTTTATTCCTCTGAGCTAAATTATGTAGCATTCTTTATATTAATCCTGTAGTGTTTCTATCCCTAGCTATTTTGCAAATTTTGTTGTTGCTGAATCCCCTTTTCAGTTATTTTTCGAATTAGTATTTCATACTGTTAAGGCTTTTTAAATTTTTCATTGTTTAACTGACCATTGTGTTATTTTTCACACTTAAAAACATTTTCATATATATTTGTCATTAATTCCTTGAAAATTTCTCATAATGTTTTTTAAAATTATTTTTAAAGAGTTTTATATAGCTTTTAAAAAATTAGTTCTTTGAGAGTACCATAGGATATATTTGATAATATTCACGTGCTTCCAAATTCACCCTGATTCCCTGCCTACCCAACTGTTTTTCTTTAAATCCTTCAATAACAACTTGTGTTGCCTAAATATTTTGGGGGGTGTGGGTTTCTCCTGGAGAGTGGTTATGTTACTAGAAAACTGTCTCTCCCTCTTCTAGCCACTAACAGTTGCCAGTAGCTCCATGGCTTAAGGTGCGATTGTGTGCCCAGTTCTCTATCTTTGCTGCTATTTGGTGTGGTTTGGGCTTGCACAGGTTTCATACATGCTGTCATGTACCACTGTACATGTCACTACCGTGAACCACTGTAAGTTCATATGTGCAGGTGCACCCCTGTGTCCAGAAAGCAGTGCTTCCAAATCCTCTACTTCCCCAGTGTCCTAGACTCTTTCCGCCCCACCCTTGGCAATGACCCCCCTTTTGTGATGTAAACAGACATCTGCAGATGTTTATTAGGAAAATAATGTTTGTGGAATGTACCATGTCTTATGATGGTATCATTTGTTGGTATAATTATTATGACTGAGTGAGCACAGTAATTTGATTGTGTGTGAAGAAGATATAGGTACATTAAGTTTGGAGACCCCTCTAACCAAAACAATCTGCTTTTACACTTCATTTGTTAGTAACTCTTTTTTCTGGTCAAACATCATCCCTAAAAAGTACCCGCATGACTATTGCAGCATGTTATCTGCCTTTTTTCTCTTGATAACTGATACTGTCTTATTATTATAATATATTGAGAAATACAATTAGAAAGTCTTTTCAACTTGATAGCTGTCTTAGTTAGGGTTTTATTGTCTACGAAGAGACACCATGACCAAGGCAACTCTTAGAAATGAAAATATCTAATTAGGTCTCTTTTACAGTTTCAGAGGGTTAGTCTGTTATCATTTTGGCGGGAAGTGTGGCAGTACCCAGGCAGACATGGTGCTAGAGGAGGTGAGAGCTCTGCAGGAGATTATCTTCTGTAGGCAGCTAGGAGGGGGGTCTCTTCTACATTGAATGGAGAGTAAGACTAGGAGTCCTCAAAGCCCACCTACACAGTGACACACTTCCTCCAACAAGGCCACACCTATTCTAACAAGGCCACACCTAATAATGCCAAGCATATTCAAACCATCACAATGATAATTTAATTTTCTTCTTTTACTTAAACATTTCATCTATCATCTTTACTGCCTGGTTATGTGTATCAACTTGACCCAAGCTACAGTCATCAGAGAGGAAGGATCCTCAGTTGAGGAAATGCCTACATGAGATCTAGCTGTAAGGTATTTTGTCAATTAGTGATTATTGGGGGAGGGCCCAGCCCATGGTGGGTGGTACCATCTCTGATCTGGTGGTCTTGAGTTCTATAAGAAAGTAGGCTGCACAAAGCATATGAAACAAGCCAGTAAGCACACTTATCTATGGCCTCTGCATCAGCTCCTGCCTTCGGGATCTTGTCCTGTTTGAGTTTCTGTCTGGACTTCCTTCATTGATGAACTATAGGCCCAGGTCCACTCTGCCACAGGGCATGGCTGCTTGGAGAGGCGGAATATGGGGAGTTTGACTTTGATGCACAGGCTTGGTGGCGGTTGTGGCTGGGAGCACAGAGGCCTTCTACGGGAGATTAGGTTGCAGCTCTATAGGTGAAGTCCTTCTTCATGGCTCCCCACAGCAGATCTTGATGAAAAGAGACAGTCCATATTTCTAAACAGTTTATTGTCATGGGGGAAAATAGATTTGTAAAACCATACCTTACTTCTGCAAGGAGGAATGTCTGGGAAGGGAAGCTTATTGGCTAAGCCCTCCGGGCCTCTAGGTACCTCATTAGCATGGAGAACCATGTTTTGAGCCTACATGACCATAGACACATCTCTTTTATGTGAGAATCATGGGGCACATGTTTCAAGTCAGGAGTCTGGCAGGGAGCTGGGAATCACCTAAGCCTCAGGTGGTGTGGCCACCGAGTCTCTGGGTCTCAACCTGCTCTACCTTACCAAACTTTCTGGCATGGTTTTATGTCCCACAATGAACAGCAATGTGGAAGTAAAACCCAAATAGACTTGTTTCTCCCCAACTTGCTTTATGGTCATGGTGTTTTATTGCAATTAAAGAAACCAGACACTATATATCTCTCTCTGTCTGTCTGTCTGTCTGTCTATCTGCTGTGTGTGTGTGTGTGTGTGTGTGTGTGTATGTTTTGGTCAACCTGTCTCCCACCCCTCTACCTCCCCCCAAACTCACATACCACTTTTCTTTCCCAGCTTTATGTTCTCTCTTTTCAAACACAAGGACTCTACTCGGCACCTCCAGCTTGTTCATGGGTGTAGGGTTTCCAGAGATACTTGTTCATGTATCCTCATTGCTGCACTGTTCACAATAGCCAAGAGACAGGAACAGTCTAGTGGGTAGAGACGTCTTGTGGTGGTGTCTTCAGCAGCAGCCTTTGTAGTGCTGCAGGTGTTTGCCTCTTTTGTCATTGTTTCCCCCCCACTCCCAAACAGAACACTGCATCTATGTTCTGTAATCTCTAGCTGTAGTGAATTTTGCTTTTTAAAATACATCTTGTTCTTTGGCTTGGAACTTTCCTTGTTATCCCCTACTTTTAGCATCCTTATTTTCAGTGTCAACTTTAGCGGCACTTGCTTCAGGAAAGCCAATGTGCTTACAGCAATTTTTACGTCTTACTCCATGTTCCCAATGCTCCCTTTATTTTCTTCAGACTAACATTCTAATCGCTTGTTAAACTGGGTTATAATCCCAGCCTCTGGGAAGCTAAAGGCAGAGGACTGTTTGAGGCCATGATCGCAAAGCAAACTGGACTACATACTGACTCTAGGCCAGCCTCTGGACAGGGTGACTCTCTGTCTGAAGAAAAAGAAGAGCTCATTAGAATCTCTTCTGTTGGGACTATACCTCAGTTGGTAAAGCTCTTGTGAGCTCCAGGACCTTGATTCAAATCTCAGAACTATGTTTTTTGTTTGTTTTTGTTTTTAACTATTATTTGTTTTTAGAGCAGAGCATGGTAGCAAGAACTTGTGGTCCTAGACCCGGAGAGTCAGGCGACAAGTGGATTGCTTGCTGACCAACCAGCCTAGCTTGTGTGTTGAGTTTTAGGCTACTGAGAGATAGTGTCTCAAGAGAAAGACGGGCGACTCCTTATAGACTCTGGATTGACCTCTGGCATCTATATGCTCATGGAAACAGACACATTCATTTGCATCTGCAAAAATATCTAAGTACACACATATATGAATATGGTGGTCTCTTTTGTCTACTGAAGAATTATGTAACCTCAAACAGCCCTGGCGGTGGGCATGTCTGCCTTGACTATTGCATCTGATAGATAAGCAGCCTCTCAACATATATTTCCTAAATTCTCAAGGGAATGGGGAACAGTGTCTACTGTATTACAGTCAACTATAATGACCTTAGAGAGCCATTTGTTTAGCAGATGAAGACAGGAAGATGACGGGGATGAAGGGACAGTGTTTGCCAGTGTCTAAGCCTTCCAGTCTCTTCTGGATCTGAACCAGTGTAGACCTGGAGGGACAGCTAACCTAGTGTTTCCTGTCCTTTGTTTACTGCAGTTCAATGTAAGTTTGAGGATTTTGCAGTGCAGTGTTATATATAGATGAACCTTGTAACCTTGGACATGAAGAAAGCACAGCCCTGTACTTTATGCTTTATCCTTTAATTTCCGTGCTCTTCAGGGTTACAGTAATGGATCCCCTGAGCGTTTACAGCTTCTAAAGTGGCAGGCTGGCTTGCAAAGTTCAAGAACTCCACCTATCATAAAGATCACATTGAAGAAACTTGTGGGGGAAAGGCAGCCAGGGAAGGACTATACTACAAGTGTTTGTTGTTACTTTGTTAGCACAAAGCAAGAAAGTTTGCTTTTGTAAGTCTAAATAGTAATAGGTTTTTTCTATTTTTGCATATATGAATAAAAAGTATAAAATTTCAAAAGTTTCAATGAATTCACCTTCACATTTCTATTTTTTACATTATATACTTGTTGTTTTATAAACTATGAACTCGGGGATGGATTTGAATAGTTTTTTTTGTGTGTGTGATTTTCTATATATCATTTATTTGTGCTATGACCATGAGGATATCTGAAGTTTTCCATTTTTTTACATTTAGCTTGCAGAAGTAAAGGCAAATAGATGGTGATTCAGCCAACTTCTTGTGAATTTACTATGTATGTGACCAGTAAAGTTAAGTAGGTTGAGGCAGTTGATGGTGGTACAATTAGTTGAGGGGAGTCCTACAGTTTTACCAGGACTCAGATTTAGTCTTTTCACTTTCTGAATGAGGAAGGTAAGATGCTAAGTGGGCAAACTGAGATTATTTAACTTTTTAGCTGTAGGGCCAGCCAGCTGCACTGTTGTATACAGAGGAGTTTAATACTACTCGTACCCAGTTACAGACTAACAGTGAGGCATGGATCTGTGAAACAGTTTCTTTCATCACCCCTCCCCCTTTTTGGAAAAAGTGGACCTGAAAATCAACTAATGAAAGAGATTGATACTATAATGCTAAAATACATTGTGATACTCACCAAGCATTCACTTCTCTGCTTCTGGTAACAGACGAGCATTCCTTCTGCTACTCCTTTAAACTATTTTCATTATGGTTCTGTGTTTTGTTGTCCTGGGAAATAGCACAAGCTTTAATGTATAAAGCTTGCTGCAAGGCATGATTCATCCACAGATGATCTGGTTTCTATAAGGACCACTAAGAGTTTATCATATGAATACCAACACAAATCTAAACAGTAGCATTAACACAATCCAAAGCAGCAAGGTCTGCGGAGCCTGAGAAGCTCATGGGATCTAGAAATGCACCCATTCCATAGATTTAGCATCTTCAGAGCTTTCTTGGGAGGGAGGAAATAGTTGCAATTGTTTTTTTCACATTGGGCTTTGAGACAACGTAGTCTAAACCTTTTGTTCACATTTTGAAGCACCTTTTATTCCATATCAGTTCTGTAATTGTTATTTCAGGTTATAAAAACAAGGTACACTATTGGAGGTATAAAAGAAATACTATGTTGTATGTGTGTGTGGGAGTGTGTAAAGCCACACAAGCATGGGTTTGAGCAGACTTCCTACTTGCCTTTGATTTGAGCATTGAAGAATTGATTTCTGTATGGTAGAAGGAGGAGCCTGGAAACTACAGAAACCATACCATGAGCTAAGAGACTACATAGCAAACACAAAAACAGGAATGGGCCTGAAGGTCAGGATTGTTCCAGCCATATGCAACAGATTTAAGGGCACCAAGTTCAAAGCAGTATAAGAACCGTGGTATTGGGAAGTTTGTATTTTTAAAAGAAATGAATGCTATCCATTCCATCTATGGAACTCAGGAAGGTCAGTGGTTGAATAGAAAAGAATAAAACATTGTTGGTTTAGTATCTGATGACTCCTGGGGTGCATTTTAACCTTGAATTTTGATTGCCTCTGTATTTTGAATGATTTTTTAAAATTTCTCTGTAGTGTAGGAGATCTGTTATTTTATTAATCCTTAAGTGCTTTGCCTTTTATAGTAAAAAATTCTTTGTCAAGATAATTATTTTTAAATCATGAATTCAAGATAGAATCCATCACCAAAGCTTGAATATAGCTACTTCACTATTGCTATAACTTATGAATGGACTACACTTTTAACATTAAATATTTGGGGAATATGTTGTTATTAATAAAGATCTATCACAAAGCCTTCAGTAGAAAAAAACTTAGCAACTGTATGATGACGTATCAGCTCTGTAGATTCAAGGCTATTTTCTACTGTAAGACAAGGAAGAAAGACAGGCCTGGATGACGATGATATGTTCCCTCTGGCAGGTCTACAAAGAGGAAGCAAGACCCTGACCTTGGCCTCTCTTTTTATTGCCTACAACGTTTAATTATGCAGCTCCCTTTTTTTATAGGGAGTGATTTAAGGGATTTAAGTATGCGGAGCACCAGAGTTTCATATCATGACCTCAATCACACATCTACTTCCGTCCTCCACAGGCTAGCGGATATTTACCTTGGTTCAGTGCCACATAAGAGCCCTGTTTGATTCACTCAGTCGTCCAAGTCAGAAGCCTAAAGTCTCCCTCTTGCTCCTGTGTCTTCAGTTTTCACAGATAGCCGGCCATGAAATTCTACCAGCTTTACTTCTTCTCTTAGTTCTGTACTCATTGTCTGGTGTGGAGACTGTTCACCTGCCACCTATCACCTGGACACGGGCAGCAGTCTGCTCAAAAATGGATCCCTCTCTTCAGTCTCACCTCTTTTTTTTTTTTTTTTAATTATTTTTTGATACTTTATTTACATTTCTAATGTTTCTCCCTTTCTAGGTCTCCTCTTTGGAAACCATCTATCCCCTCCCCCTCCTCCACCTCTATGAGGGAATTCCACCT
>CM052719.1:52065267-52139605 GCA_028551405.1 Uromys caudimaculatus | reverse complement strand
CCATTCTGACTGGTGTGAGGTGGAATCTCAGACTTGTTTTGATTTGCATTTCCCTGATGACTAAGGATGTTGAGCATTTCTTTAGGTGCTTCTCAGCCCTGTGAATTTCCTCAGTTGAGAATTCTCTGTTTAGCTCTGTTCCCCATTTTTTGATGGGGTTATTTGGTTTTTTGGAGTCTAACTTCTTGAGTTCTTTGTATATGTTGGATATTAGCCCTCTATCGGAGTAGGATTGGTAAAGATCTTTTCCCAATCTGTTAGTTGCCGTTTTGTCCTATTGACAGTGTCCTTTGCCTTACAGAAGCTTTGCAATTTCATGAGGTCCCATTTGTTGATTCTTGATCTTAGAGCATAAGCCATTGGTGTTCTGTTCAGGAACTTTTCCCCTGAACCCATGTGTTCGAGGCTTTTCCCCACTTTTTCTTCTATTAGATTCAGTGTATCTGGTTTTATGTGGAGGTCCTTGATCTACTTGGAGGTCAAAGGGATACAAATTGGAAAGGAAGAAATATCACTCTTTGCAGATGATAAGATCGTATACTTAAGTGACCCAAAAAACTCCACCAGAGAACTGCTACAGCTGATAAACAACTTCAGCAAAATGGCGGGATACAAAATTAACTCAAGCAAATCAATAGCCTTCCTATACTCTAAGGATAAACAGGCTGAGAAAGAAATTAGGGAAATGACACCCTTCACAATAGTCATAAACAATATAAAGTATCTTGGTGTGACTCTAACCAAACAAGTAAAAGATCTGTATGACAAGAACTTCAAGTCTCTGAAGAAAGAATTCGAAGAAGACTAAAGAAGGTGGAAAGATCTCCCATGCTTATGGATTGGCAGGATTAATTTAGTAAAAATGGCCATCCTGCCAAAAGCAATCTACAGATTCAATGCAATCCACATGAAAATTCCAACTCAATTCTTCATAGACTTAGAAAGAGCAATTCTCAAATCCATTTGGAACAACAAAAAACCCAGGATAGCAAAAGCTATTCTCAACAACAAAAGAACTTCTGGAGAAATCAGCATCCTGACCTCAAGCTGTACTACAGAGCAGTAGTGATAAAAACTGCATGGTATTGGTATAGTGACAGGCAGGTAGATCAATGGAATAGAATTGAAGACCCAGAAATGAACCCACACACCTACAGTCTCACCTCTTAAAGGACATTTTCATGGCACATAACTGCTAGATACTGTTGAAAGCACATTATAAATATTACAATTCATTTAATCCTAGCATTTCCCTTAGATCTGATCATTTTTCTTATTTATATAAATTTTGTTTCCTGTATTCCCTTTTCTAAGCATTCTACACCTGTGTTTTGCTAACCCTTGGCCTGTACTGAGTAATCTAGTGACACTGGTGCCTTGTATAAGCCATAAGACTTGTGCTAGTCTCCATGCTAAGAGAATCTCTCATTTTTGTCTACCTGGTAAATACCACCTTTAGATTCAGGACTGTAGAGCACAGCCTGCTAAGCTGAAGCACTGGTTTCTCTACTATTTTAGTGTCTCTTAGAACCTTAGAACTTGAAACTCTTGATGCAAGGAGGTATCTTTTGCTTTTCATTCATATCATGTCAGCATAAGATGTCAATGTTCAGCAACTGATGTCAGAGGAGGAGCTTTGTGGATTATTAGGGGACTGGATCTTCCTCTTAAGCCTCTTGTCTTAACTATGACATTAAAATTGTGCAACACAGTGCTAAACGCATGATAGTATTCACATCATTCTGATGTGAACTGATAATAAATACATTGTAACACCAAAAGCTCAGTACTTAGTGTTCATTTGAAAGAAAGTACTCTGCCTCTGGCTATAGATATCTCTCAGGGTTCAAGTATAAAAGGAAGCTGACCCCGAGTGTGTATGACCATAATTAGTTTTTTAGACATCAAAAGCAGACCTTCAAAACTTTCCAGATGGCCTTTGCTGGTTATGTGCATTGGTTAATGCATTAAAGATAGCCTCAGAGGGGCATGAAAATGCATCCATGTTGACTTAAGCAATAAAGACAGAAACTCCCTCTTCGATTAGTTTGACAAAGAGCAAGCCCAAATCTGAATTCTCTACTTCTATCCCTGTGTTCAGTTTGTTCACTGGTTTGTCTTCAAGTTTGTTTTCTCTGTCTCTCTGTCTCTCTCTGTCTGTCTCTGTCTCTGTCTCTGTCTCTCTCTGTGTGTGTGTGTGCGCCTAATCTGTCCCTGTTGCCTCTCTGAAGTATCTGGATCTGTGCCTGTTCCTAACAAAGAGAAAGGAATAGCGATTTTTTTAAATAGAAATCATTAAGAGTTTACGGGAAAGAAGTTACTTTACCTACTCTAACTGACTCAGAATATCAAAATCTCCTACGGATATTATGAATCTTTTATACCCATTGCTTCCAGAATGTATGACATATTGATTTTGTTTAAGTTGCTTTCAGCATGTTGTCTACCACATATATGTATATATGTATACGTGTACATTATTCTGTGTCAGAGGCAAGGAAGGGTAAGACAAAGGCTATGCCTTTTGCTTCTTTTGTGAAGCTGCTTGTGTGGAAAATCTGAGGCATCTATCTGCTTACAGATGGAGCTGGGATCTGATTCCATTGTTCTCTGAAAGACAGGTTAAATTTAAACAAGCTGTGTACACAATACTACAGCAGGTTAAATACACAATCTTAAGTGATTTTAAGATTTATCATTAACTTGGCTATGATGTCTGGGCAAAGATTCAAGAGATTTTCAGAAAAACATCACCACAGTTATGAAGGCTGGCATGCATTCTTCAACCCTCAGAATTAGTGTGGTGTATGTTACTGAAATTGTTGTTTGTGATATGACATATTCTGTCACCAGTGGTGACATTTCTATTTATTCTTCCAAGAGAAAGGTTCCAAAGGTCTTCAGGAAGGATGCCTTTACATTTTAGAGAATATAAGATAACATCACATTTTTCTGGCATTTAAAGAATATTACAAGTTGGACTTTGGAAGTTAGAAGGGAAATTGCTGATATAATTCTATTTGGACCTAAGAATTATCCAAATTCATATGAAGAGTACAGTATATTTGCCTATGACAGAAAAACACTACCACTGGGAGATTGTCTATTTCTTTTCTTCTGTCTATCTGCCCATTCATCCAGTAAGCTTATCGCAGGACCTATAATTGTTTTTCATGAGCCTGCGAAGTCCCTTGCAGATGATAAACCTATCAGTCACTATCAAGTTAGAGACCCGGGAAAGGATTGTTTGAAAGCTGGAGAGCAGAGGGCTGACAGTGTAATCCATCCAAGCTCCACCTGTGAGCAGATGGATGTTCTCGTTTAAGAAAAAGGGAAGGTGGACTTGACCAGCAGAGGTTGAATGAGCCTTTCTTCACCATTTTTGTTCCGTGTAGGTCCACAGCAGATTGAATGGTGCTCATCCACGTGGGAAGGGTGCACATGGTTGGCTCATTCAAACGCTAGTCTCTTCTGGACGGACCTGTATAGATACACTGAGAAATAGTATTTGCGCAGATATCTAGGTATCCTGTGGTCTAGTGGAAAATTAGACAGCCTAGTGCGTGTTGCTGTAAAATGAGGAAATACAAGGAAACTTGAGCATTTGATCAAATAAAATGGTGCTGAGTCAACGAATACAAGGTCCTATTGGGTGCTCTGATTTTTCCAGTATCTTTATAGTCCGAAATGAGCTGCACATGGAGGCTAGGGGAGACCAGATCTTTATAGACCATTCTCAGCCTCTTTGCCAAAAGTTTTGATATTTTAGCAATGTTAAAAATATGAAATAATAATTTCTTATTCTCCTTTGGAAATTATTTTGGGCTGAGTTAATATTTACCACTGTAAAGTCTTTACATTCCCCCAAAACTTTGTATCCCTCCCTGATTGATAAGGGACAATGTGGTTAAAATGTGATTGCATCAGTAGACTGACCTTTTAGGTACCCTTTCTATATTATGAATATAGACTGGGTGGCATCCTGCAGCCTGTGATTCTTTACTATTTATAGGTAATGCCCTATAATCTGCATTCTCTTGGCCAGCATCCCAGGGAACTCTCACATACAATAAAGTTAAGAGTCACGTGGTCTTTATACCAAACCTATTGTGTGCTTTGAAATGTCAGTAACTCATTGGCTTTCAGCCTCCAGGTCTGTAATGGGGCTGGGTGGTTCTGATGCCTGAATGAGTTTGTCACCTATACCAATGCAGCAGCATCGCAGTAAGGAAGAACGTGACTAGATGTTAACTGTCACAAAGAGGGTCCGTGTATCAGTGTTTGAGAGCCACTGCAGAGGTAAAAGATGTGTTTGTGTGTCTGAATGTTTTAATAGTTTCCTTGTTTGTTTACAAATTTGTCTAAAAGTGTGATTGTGGATTGTGTTTGCGGACATGCTGGCCTACAGTGCTGAGTGGTGCTGATAGTCTTATCAGGGATTAGCCTGGATTATTTTATATCTTTGCATTGTAGTCACATATTACATAAGCCATCTTGGTTTCTAGGTGTTCAATCGCTACTACAAGCACTACGTTTATTTGTAGCATTTACTGTGAAGAGTAAAGTATGTGCCTTAAGCTGATAGATGCTTTTGATTCTACTTGGCAGAGTTGTGGGGAACCTTTATCCTTATTTCTAGTTTGTAAAATTAGGAACTCTAAAAAACAAAAGCCACTAAAATATTTTAGGAATAGTAACTCTCTGGGGTGACAAACTGCAATTCTCCCATTAACCCTTTAAGGCAGTTTGTATTCTATTATTTCCAGATGAGAAAACTGAGACTGAAAATTAGGCCATAATTTGTAGGTCTGCCAATCCATAAATTTTCTTCTTATCCAGATATTCTGTCTTATTCCCATTGTTTCTAAAGTCTATAGTATATAATGGCTTGTTGACTGTGTATGGTACTCTATGATCTAGACAGGTTTTGGTCAGTTTGAGCTGTGCACCTCAGTAGCTTGGTGTTTTGGAGAAAGCATCACTTCTCTGAGTCCAGTTTCTTCTCTCATTAAGTTTATAATCCTGTAGAAACATTTTCAGTAAACGTTTGTAAACATGGGCAGGGTGAGTGAGAACACTGTACGTGCGTAGTATAAATCATCTGTAACTGTGAGGTGAACACAAGGCAGCGACCTTGTTTGTAGTCATGAGCTTTATCCCAAACGTTGGCATCAGTTAGTGGGGGGCTACTTCTGGAAGTATTTCGGTTGCCATAAAGTGACTAGCATGTGACAACGGTGTGACAAGGTGCAGAGGTGTCATCCTTGAGTGACTTGGAGCTGGTGATATTTCATCGCAGCCCATTGTGGAATTTAGGATCTCTTGTGCCAGTCTGATTCCTAGTGGGACAGGACTTCTGACACCTTTGGGGATGACAGAGCAGAGAAGTCACACCTCTGCTATTATTGCCACTTGACCTGTTCCCTTTTTTTTTTGTTTTTTTTTGAGTGGCTGTGGGAAAGTTCCTGTTGAAGGGCTTGTCAGAACTGACTTGTAAGATGCCTGAGGTTGATTTTGTCTGCACTCCTTCCTACTACAGCAGGTCAGAATGTCAAACCAACAGTCTCCCTGGCTATAGTTGAATGAGATATTTAAAAATGAATTTTAAGAATAGTACAAAAGGGAATAGTGTTTTCTCCCAGTCCAGAGGGAAGGATTGTGTCCTCCAGGTCCAAGTCCCAGCAGGGTAAGTGTCTTGCACCTTGGGTGTTTTTCTTTCTGTCGACATGGCTAATTTTTGTTTTTTTTTCTCCTCCCTTTATTTTATTCCTTCTTTATAATATATTTATAATATTCCTTATAACATCACAAGAGTAAGGTTTCTTATATGTTTTATAAATATAGTTAAAAATAAACGAGTAACTTCTCATGGATTTGAATAACTACAGATCATTGTTGAGTGGGCAGATTTGCTGGGATAAGTGGTAAGCAGTAAACCTATTATTTCCTTTAGCTTCTTTCTGGGTCCTGCTTAAGTATTCTGAAGTTGATAAAGGTAATAAGGTAAATAGGGTTAAAACATACTGTGTTCTGAAACATGTGCATTCTCTGAAAGTCACCAAATGCACATCTGGGCTGCGTCTCTCTCTGATTTCCAGTTTCTTATACCAGATAGGAGATTTCAAAGTGGCTCATGTCTACATGTTGAGGTGGTTAGGTCAACAAGCAGAGATGGTAATTAGAGTTTCCCACTTACAAACTTAGTATGATCCTATTTAAGAAAAAAAGATGGATACACAAAAATTTAATATCAGTCATTTCTAGTGTATTTGTGGTGCAATAATGATGAAAGCAATGCTTAAAACATCCTCACTTCAGTGTCCTGGAAAGTGATAATTTTAAAGCACTGGGCGATTTGGGTGAATTTCTCTAACATTTTGAATGGTAATGTTTGGGGCTTTGACAAACCTCTGGGATTAAATACAGAAAATCAGATTACCAAAATAACATAGATTGCCCAAATAGAATTAACAGCAAAGAACTTTTTATCATCATTATTTGATTATGATGACATATCAATAAATAAAGGAGCAGAAAACAATCTTCTTAAAAATTAGATGCTAGAGAATTTTAAGGTCACTATTCATTAGTAGAAGCAAATAGGCAGATCACTTTTTAAAATATATAGTACTTCTGCTGCTGACTTGGAGATAATCAGCAGCACTGTATCCGCGTGCTTCCGTGGCCATCTCAAGGCTAATCCCTTTAAGACAGAACATCTTTTCTTTCTGTCAGTACACCATTTCATCCTGATCTTTGGATCATGGCAGTGACAGATCTGCCTTTCAACTTGTGCTGGCCTGAAAGGTTACTATTTCTACTCTCATATCTGAAATTAGGACTCTCTAGCAAATCATTTGATCAGTTCTACCTGAGACTATAGCCATTGCTACTTCTACAGTAATGTCTTCCCTGGAATACTGATGGTCTTCTACTTGATCTCTTACACATTATTGGTTTTAAAACAGTGAAAAGGTTACCCTTGAAAATACAAATTGAGACTTCATTTTTTGCTCTGTCTTTTGTATGTTTATATCTGTGTGCACAGGTGAGCATATGTGTGGAGACCAGGGGACATCTTGTTTTTTGAGACAGGACCCCCTCTGGCCTGGATGTCATTAATTAGGCTAAGATGGCTGCCCAGCAATCCCCAGGTCTCTACCTGAATCCACTTTTCCAACATTGACATATCCTTGGTAGCTCACAGTAACCTTTAACTATGAAGTGATCCCTGAAGACATGATGGGACTTCTCTGTGAAGTTGCAGATTATCAGCACTGAAAGGGAGAAGTCCTTAAGATAGACTTTATAATGATATTTCCCAAGTACTATGTTCACTGCTAGTTCAAAACATAGCCATGCGTTGCTTAAAGAGATACATCCTGAAAATGCGTTATCAGGAGATTCCATTGTATGAACACCGGAACATGTCCTTACTCTAACCAATGTGGTTCAGCTCACCTAAGAGGTCTTGAGCATCTCTCAAGTGTCATTGTGTCATCTGAATGGCAAGAACAGCAGCTCTGGTTTCCACAGTAGATGGTGCAGTTTCTTTTTGAGGCACAGCTTTTACAAAGCTGTATTTTCTGTGGCTACTGGGATAAAACCTCAGTGCTGAGAAGATGAGTAACAGTATTCTCTTGGACTCAAGGTTTTAGACATTACAGAGTTGTCAACAGGTATACAAAATTAATTAGTGAGTAATTTTTAAAAATTACAACATTAAGTATATTTCAGCTTAAATGTACTTGTAAATAGCAATAAATTAAGTCCATTTAATTTTAGTACACTATTATTCAAAATCAAACAGAATTGCTAAATATTTATTTATTTATTTATTGCTTAGAGTGTAAAAATGTTTGTACTTAAGGTTCTGTGAAAACCTGAGAGCTTCGAATCTATGGAGCACTCTAATAAGCCTCATTAGTTTCTGAACCTTCTCCTTCATTCGTTCTGATGCATCTGCACTGGTCCATCTTGTTCTCACACACACCAGCATTTAGGATTTAACCTGGTTGTTTTCTCTGCGTAGAATGCTTTTCATTTCTGGCACTGCTATGGCTAGTTTTCTTCAAGTCTTGCTCAAATGCTGCTTGTTCAAATAGGCATTCTGTAACTACTTTCTATATGAATGTCTCTACCTATAACTGAAATTAAGATTCCTGTTCTCTTTTGACTCTTCTGTTATTATAGCAAATCTCACCTTCAAGTGTATATGATTTATTTGTTCATCTTTATTATTTAGTTGTGTTGTGTTTTGTTGACTAAAATATTCCAGGCATGACACATAAAAATCCTTTCTACATATTGTTTCCTTTGCACTCTCTTCATGTATACAGCCACGTTCTCCAAACTGATCCAGTGGAGCCTTGGAGAAGTAAGAACTTTCTAAGCTCTTGCCACATCTTTAGAGTACTTGGGCTATGCCTCTTTGGTCCCACTGCCTTCTATAGCTCCCGACTCTCAGTTGCTGCTGTTGTCAGTCAGTTACACTCTGTTCTCATCACTACACTAGGCTGAAATGGCTCAATGGGAGGATGTAATATCTGGAGCAGTCCACTCATTAAGTTCCTCCATTATCTTTTGAAGTCTGTTACCAACAATGACATGTGGCTTACACTTTCTAAGTTTTCATGACTGTGAAAAAAGTGGCATCAGCAGGAGGTGACAGATATTACCTTCCATACATTGTCTACAAAGGCAAGTGGGAAGAACCCTCAAACAGTGGCTAGCAAAAACTTCAGCCGTAATAAGGCCCCTTTGACATCTTCAGGTTCACAGAATAGATAGGCATAGGAGCAAAAAACCAACAGACTCAAAGCAGTCTTCTTGGTAGGAAGGAAAGTCATAAAACATGAGTTTTAAGAGCATTGTGAAGTACATGCGAAATCATGAACCACACACTGCCTCTGAGAAAGCAAATGTTCTGGTTGTTTACAGCGTTTGTTTCCTAGGCCTGCAGAGACACCACAGAATTCAGTCCTCATGGAAACATAAACAAATCACTCAGAACTGCCATGCACCTCCAATAATAACACCTCCAGTAACACCATTCACCTGATACAGACTAACACTGTGGTAGTCACTCAGCTAAGTCCTGCATACACGCCATTCACCCAAGCAACAGTCTTAGGAAAGGGGCAGAAGGGAACCTATTTTATATATAGGGACGCTTGAGGGAGGAGCTGGACGTGGCCAGTGGGACTCTAGGACCCAAGTCTTCATGCTGTCTATCATAAACAATTGCTACTGCTAGCTGTCCACTGATATACATGTCCTCACTGATTCAAGCAATGTTTATCAAGTTTCTTATGATCAACAGGTGATGGTTCAGTTACTTGGAATATTTAAGTAAATAAAATATAAGCAAAGATAAACATGAGTCTTGAGGATGTACTCTATAGATTCAAAGTTCTGAAATAAGGTAGAAAATATCTCTGAAAGAGAAGTTGTTTATGTTGGGCCTTGTATATCTTACCCTGGAATAAGAATTTTTGTCTTGAGTAGGAGTTGGGTAAAGTAGGCACATTATCCCATTTCTAGAGGTGGTAGCCTGGCTAGGAGAGAATACGAAATTTATGGAAAAGGGGTTCCACTTGTGCACAGAGGGCATTTAGAGAAGACTCAGTTCATGGTAGACAACTGAAAGTCTTGAACAAACAGAAAAGTAGCATAAATATGAAGTTACAAGAGCAAGCCAATACATATGCCTTCTGCATCATTATCATTCACAATGATATCATTGTGAAACCAGTGGTGGGAACACCATTATTGCAGCCCTTTAAGTTTTGAAGAAACATTTTAGGAAATAAGGTTGCCAGGCAAAATAGAGAATTCCCAGTTAATCTCGAGTTTCAGATAAACAATGATTTAAAAAATTATTCTTGCAATATTTGCTAGAGATGTGTACATGAAACACTGTTTCATACTTACCTGAAACTTAGACACCTGGGAGTTTTGCTACTTTTATTTGGAAAATCTAGTAATCTGTTAAAATACAAAGGCTGTATGAAGGCATAGAGATCAGACTCCATGATCTTGTCTGGATTGTTGAGAGTTGCCATAGTTACTTGGCTATGGGAAATAAAGGCCCCATTGAAGCCTTTCCTAGAATACAGGGGTGGAGACACTGAAGTAATTGGTAGAGATCTTACAGTTATGAGATTGCAAAGAATGTGAATACAGCTGGGAAGGGAGATATCTAGCCACTGAAAACATCTAGTATGCAACGGACCAGAAGAGCCCTGTTTGTGTATTTAGGAAGAAGGAATGGGGTGCTATCTCCCTTGAGAGATCAGACAGTCTGCTACATCAAGTATGAACAAGGCAGGGCTGCTTTGTTTTTTATTCCCACTATACACAGTGGCTCCTGTGTTCTGGCTCTTGTTTTTATGGGGCTGTGAAAGCATTACAGAAACCCCAACAGTAAACAGGGCTGAGAATGTGAGGTCATAGTACCATGACCTCACAGGGAGTCAGGTCCTTGGAAGGCTGGGTAGATGAGTAGACCTGGAGTTAAAGAACAGGAAGGAGGAGGAGAAGGCTCTATAAGATGTACGGCCCAGGCATGCCTTAGCACTTGCCATGGATATTAAATTATGCCTCTACTACTGCTGGTAAGTTTGTATCAAGGTCATCACGTTGTGATGATTTATGATGTTGCTAAAAGAAGATACAGAAAAGTCAGATTACATAGGCTGTAAAATGACATCGTTGTTGCCCTCATGAGGAAGATGAAGTGAGCTAGGTTGGGCAGGAGGAAGAAGAAGGAAGAAGCAGATGTATGGCTGGAGGACTGTGAGAAAAGCAACCGGAGCTTTATTAGTAGTTGTTTTTCAATTTCGTAATTGGATTTGAACAAAATCAATCTGTTGGAATATGTCAAGTAATTAGAATCAGATGCTTGCATGGAGTGATTGATAAAAAAAAAGCCATGGGCATGCTGAGAAATTAACAGTTATTAGTGATGTGCTGGTAAAGAAAATTCTTTCTTTTGGCATTTGTTTTTAGTACATTATTGAAATATGTAGGAAAACTTGTGGAAACATAACTCAAAAGAATGTGTGTGTGTGCAGGTGCGCACACATGTAGGTGTATGAGTATACATATATGTTTGTGTATGTGTGCCTGTAACTTACTTGATTGTAACCAACATTGTTCTTGGGATACATAGTTTATATTCTACTACTGATGTGGCTAAAATCTATTAATTTTCTTGCTATGAAATTTCTAAGAGTTTATATAGGTATGCTCTAACTATTTAAATAATAAAGGTTTTCAGAAAATGATTGACAGTTTTAACTTTCCAAGTAGGTTCAGGATAAAAACATTGAAATATTCATCTTCATGAAATGACCATCACAAGAAAGCACTTTGTTGTTATTGGTATGTGCTTTCTGTTGTAAATTGAAGTTGGCTTATTGTTTAAGAAAGATCATCATGATTCCTGATTTGTGTAGTTGATTTCTTGTTAGCTCATTGTTTGACATTGATAGTGGTTTGTAATTTGACTTAAAGGTGAAAATAATTAGTATGGGCTTGGTCTTCCTCTAATTTGTACTCTGGATTTCCCCTGTGGTCTCTACTAGGAACAAGTAAGTTGACATGACTGGAACACATTTTCACATGGGTGGATGTAAAAGGCAATCTGACTTAATAGCTCAGGCCTATGTGGGTTCTATATTGCAACTGGTTTTCCAAAAAAAAAAAAAAAAAAAAAAAAACCTATGACATATCTTATTCTTGTTTATATATATATATATATTTCATATCATATCACAGTTATTCAAAAGGGATCATAAAATATAATCTTGTCCTTAAGTATCTGTTTGATGACAGATTTTTCTCAAAATACTTCATTCAAAACAAGAGGTTTAAACAACAGGTGGTTCTGAGAGTCTTGTTGTCCTATAAAAGCTAGCCATCAATTTGTAAAAACTTTAAATCACTTGAGTTTTATATTATTTAAGAAATTGTTTTTTGGTAAAAATATACTGTATTATGTAAAATGAATTTTTGAATATATTATGCTTTACATTTTTGTTTTATTTACCAATATGGTACCTATCAATAGCTAAAATTGACATTATAAAGGAACTTGTTGGTGCTCTCACTACTTAAAAATGTTAAGGTCCTAGATTCAAAACCATTTGTTTAGGACTTAGGCCAGAGGTTCTCAACCTATGTATTTTACCCCTTGGGGGTGTTGGACAACCCTTTCCTATGGGTCACTGAAGACCAACTGAAAACACAGATAGTTACATTACAATTCATAACAACCAAAATTATAGCTCTGAAGTAGAGAACATAATTTTAATGTTGGAGACCACCATAGCATGAGGAACTATATTAAAGGGTTGTAGCATTAGCAGGATTGAGAAACTTAGGAAATTATTTTTATAGTCTTTAAAAATATAGTACTTGAATCATTTTTTTCAAGTATTTAAATAGAAAGCAATGTTATTGAAAAGAATTTTATATAGTTGATTTTACATTGTCACAATAACTTCATCCATTATTTATTTCTCTTTGGCCATACAATTTTTTTTTTCTATTTTGTTTTTTCTTTCTTTTTAAAGTCGTGGCCATTGCTTTGCTGAGAGGAAAACAACACGACTAGATGCTTGTTCTGAAATGGGGAGCACTGACATTCTGGAAAAGGAGACCACAGAGAATCTTAGCAATGGCACGAACAGCAATGTGGAAGCAGCTAAAAGATTGGCCAAGCGCTTGTACCATCTAGACAGATTCAAAAGGTCGGACGTTGCGAGACATCTAGGCAAAAAGTAGGTTCTTGGATCTGGTATTCCGCTGAGCTTTTTGTCCTGTGCTTTTTTTTTTTTTTTTTTTTAAAGTAGTTGTCAGCTCAATAAACTCTACTCTGTTTCCTTATAGCAATGAATTTAGCAAGCTAGTTGCAGAAGAGTATCTGAAGTTTTTTGATTTCACAGGGATGACGCTGGATCAGTCTCTCAGGTATGATGAAACCTTACTTGTGTTCTTCATCACAGCCAAGTCATGACTTCTTAGCTGAGGCAGCAATATCTTTTGGTTAGAGTCTGATTTTTCACCCCAATTTCATTTGCTTTGTGAGTTTAGATGATGATCTGGATCCTAAAGAGAGAATAAGAAAAATGTCATGAGTGTAATAACAGAGAATAAAGAGACCATGAAATAAACATGAACTGATAAAGTTGAGTCCATATAGCATACTGGAGTATGGTCTGAAAGCAAATCTGGGGGTGTGTGTGTGGCTTTCTTTGAGGGTTTCCTTTTAATTTTCTATTACAATAAGATATTTGCAACTAAATTCTTATCTTAATCATTTTAAGAGCACCATCAGTGATATTAAATACATCCATGGGGATGGACAGCTGCCAGTCACTAATTTCTTTCACTCTGTTCATCTTGTACTTAAACCTCTGTGCCAAATAACTCTCTCTTTCTCTAGAAACCATTCTTTTGACCATGCTGAATATTAATATACTTGGCATCACACACTGTTTTTTTGGTTGGCGGAGCTTGTTAGGTATGATGGCCTCAGAGTTCATGTATGTTGTAATTTATGACAGGATTTCCTCCTCCAGCTGAGCTAATACTCCACTGGATAGAATGAGCACCGTTTTGTTTTCTTACCCACTTGCAATCCACGTTTAATCTACCGTGACTACTCCTGCAGTCAGCACAGGCACATGCATTCCTCCTTGAGAACCCACTTTCAATTCTGTTGAATAAGAAGTTTGCAGCTTTGTCAGTTAAAAAGATTATAGTTTACTGACTATGAAATTAGAGGTCTTTGTCCCTTAAGTATTTACTTAACATAGCAAATACAAACTATCTTCGGATGATACATTGTTATTCAGCTCGTGAGTGGAATAAGGATAACTCAGTGGACAGAATCTAAAGGGTGCATCTGTGAGCAGATCGCCCTGTCTACTTGAGGCTGTTTCAAATGAAGGCACACCAATGCTCACTTTCAACACTTGAGCTACGGAACATAAAACCTGCTGAGCACTTAATCCTAGCAACCTCCGAGAGTTCTGATGATCTAATATAATCCTTTCATTTTACACTGCAGATAACCAAAGCCTGGAGGTGAAGGATGGTGTTTGTATTAGAGCAGTGTCAATCAGGCAGTTCCTGTTTTTTACTGAAAATATCTAAGATAAAAGAATGAATTAAATCTTTGCTCTGTGCTGTTATGTGTTTATTTCAAAAGTTACAAAGAGACAGTGATCAGGGTGCTTTATGGTAATAAGTATAAATCTCTAGTAACAAAGGAAACAAAATTTTTAAAAAATCAGGTTTATTATACAAACTTTATGATAGTAAGAATTCCTAAAAACACATAAATGATTTTATATGTTACATATTGCTTGATATAAGGAACAGCTTAAGGTTTTATTTCCCAACTTCCTTCTCCTGTATCTAACAGTGATGATGTGAAAAAGGCAAAATAAATGAACACAAGTTGGCCGTGGATGAAGCAGTGCGCCTGACATTCTCGTAGTCCACGTGTGGAGGTTGCCTGACTAAAGAGCCCTAGTCTGTGGGGTTTTAGCACACAGCTTGTATGATTATACATTGAGTCATTGATGTTTCATCCTTTAAATTTTTGATCTTTGAAGACTTTCACAATTGCAATTGGAATCACCTGTGGTGCTCAGACTTTCTTAGTCTATTAGCCTTTCTGTTCTCATCCTGACATATTTCATAGATTGTTTTATTTTATTATTTTTTGGTGTGTGTGTTTGTGTGTGTGTGTGTGTGTGTGTGTGTGTGTGTGTGTGTGTGTAGGTAGGTACAGTATTTGAAGTGTTTGGGTGAATACAGGCATTCATGTGCTGTAGCAAACATGGAAACTGGAGGACGGTTTTGGTACTTCTTGCCTTCCATTTTGTTTTTGAGGCAGGCCTCCATTTTTGTTTTAGCTGCTCCATTGAGTTCTCTAGGTGGCTGGCCTGTGACCTTGTGAGCAGTTCTTCTGTCTTGAGCTCACTTCTCTATAGGAGTTTGGGAGTGTAGGTGCATGCTGCCAAATGCTGCTTTTCACAGGAAATCCGCACTCCGGTCCTCAGGCCTGTGTGGCAAGCCTTTACCTGCTGAGACATAGCTCCTGGGCACACTTTTTTTAATGGCATTTAAATATCAATTTTCTTATTGAGTAACCATCTAGTGAATATTTTAGGAAAAGGGAGAAGTGATTGTAGGGTATTATTGTATAGTTAATTCTTTATATTTCTCTAAGTTAATTGTCAAATATAACAATGTAAACATCTCAAACATTTCTCTTTTTTATTATTCTTTCTCAGGAATTTTTTAAAAGCATTTTCTCTTGTGGGAGAAACGCAGGAGCGTGAGAGAGTATTAATACATTTCTCCAATAGATATTTTTCTTGCAATCCAGACACTATCACCTCAAAAGGTAATCTAATGGAAACTTGCAATTTTTTTTGACTGTAGTTATTTTCCTTATTATAAAAGTTGTGTTTCATTGTAAAAAACAAGTTATATGTAATTAACCTACTTCTCGTTCATTTATGTAAATGCAGGTTGAAATCATTAGTCTCATTTCCACTGCTTCCTCTCATTTTAATTTTAAGGAAGGTTTAATAACAACATGATATCTTTGTTTTCATAATTATTTTTATTCTTTTTAAAAATTCATAGTATGACAATGTGCTTTATTTTATGTTGTCTTCCTATGCTCAGTTTTGCCACTCAGGGATTCTATGTGCAAAGCAGTTTGTAAAACATTATTGGTCTTCTTACTTCTTAAATTGCTATCCTTGTACTTCTTGAAACCCATGCATGTTTAGCTCAGTAATGTCTTTTGTATATCTATATATCTCAGTGGAGCTTTGCTGAGTCTTTGGTGCTCTTGTTTTATTTTAATCAAAATCTTTATGGCTTTGGTGAAGTATGAGTTTGTTTGCCACACTGTTTCTACAGTGTAAAGTAATATTTAACTGTTCTTAGCAACAGTTCTACCCAAAAGGAGAATCTGTATCCTCTTAAAATAATGTAGACATGAATAATTTCAAGTTTTAAGTGAAGCATATTAAATGGGAAATTTCTCAAAAATGTATGAATCCTGGAGTAACTTGCTAAGATGGACAAGGAACAGAGACTGCCAGTTACCAACATCCCTGGTCACCCCACTCCCTCAGGCTGCAGCTAGTGAGCTCAGCATCTTTGTGTGGAAACTGGTATTACTTGGACCATTGATGTCATGGGGTCAGCACCAACTAGAGAACCCAAGGAGTGGAAGAGGGTTGTTTTCACTCCACATGCTTGCATGTGAGGGAGTTTGAGTGTTGGCTGCTGCCTTTTACAGTAACTCCGGGAGTTAGTTTTGAGTGTATAGTAAGCAAATAGAATGGGAATGAATATGCTGTTAGACATATAGCTGACATAGACGCGAGACCACCTGCTGAAGTGAGAGATTTGCTTTGGAAAGCAAGCTGTCCTTCCTGCACGTTTGGCATGAATTAATACAGATTCCCCTTTATCTAAAACTGTTTACATCTGTTTGTTATACGTGGGTTAAGAATTAGTAAAGAGAAAAGCTAACTCTGATATTTGGAGATAAGATGTTTAGCTATGTTTAGCTTACTTTTTATTTTACTGTATAAAGGTAAGTTGAAAATGATAATCCCATTTAAGTATGAAATGTTATTTCAGGCTTTGACTATATTTTTCCTGAGTACTTAATTTTTACTCTTCCCAGAATATTTTAGTGTTTTACTTTTGGCTTTATCCATAACATTCCAGGGGGGGAAAGTTCTATCTAAATGTGGCCTTTAAAGAGTGTTGCAAAAATATGATTTTTAATCTATATATTTTAAGTATTAAATCAGTTTGATACCATAAGCTACAGAAAATTGAGAAAATATAGTTTAAAAGAAATGTTTCATGTTCCAGATATTTTGATGGCTGCTTCTTGAAATATTTAACGGAACCATAGTGCACAGAGTATGTTTCTCATACTGATTATCATCAAGTGTCTTTCCGTTTAGCCTATGCTCCTGTACACTTTCCTGATGTCCTCAACATTATAGTTTGCTTCCTGGAGAGTCATCTGTGTTCCATGATGAACAATGTTTGTCCCTGTGTTTTTGTATTTATGTAGATCCTTAATTATTTTCTCACTGTAAAGCCCCAGACAGTTGCTGTGTTAAAGGACACAGATTCAGTCTTTGTAAATGTAATGCCAAATTGCTCCTCAGAGAGCTGGTACTGATTTATCTATAGAAGAGTTCAAGTTTGCACATTGGAAGTTTATAATTTAAGTCATCCACTTCTGCTTTCTAAACAAAGTTTTTAAGACATTTGTATGTGCTATGTTAACAATAGGCCCTGTTGTTTTTGCAGATGGAGTTCATTGTCTCACCTGTGCTATGATGCTCCTCAACACAGATCTGCATGGCCATGTAAGTGTATGCTTACGGTGCTGTCTCCCCGAGCTGTAGTGTCACAGGCTTGTCTTTGCTTTTGTGGTTATACGTAGTTTACTCTGCCCCCCTTGCCATATTCTATAGAGCATTCCCATAGCAAGTAGATAAATGTAATACATTTTCCAAAAAAAAGAAATATCCCATTCATTCCACATGCTAGCACAGAGAGTAATTTAAAAAACAAACTGTATTGTGTCGGTGCCTGGTACAGTTTTAATGTGCGGATTCTGTATTATCTTTCTCCACCAGATGGCAGACAGAAGTCTTACTTGTTTGCTTTGTCATCTCTTAGCTAGGTATTCTAGTGGTTGGTACATAATGTTGGAAAGATAATGTAAGTTAGAACTGAAATTGCGATTTAAGTTTTAATAGGTTTAACAATTCAGTCTTTTCTGAATTCTTTAATTCGCCTGTTTGGTTAGCTAGCTAAAATAGCAAAATAAAACCCAGCACAAAGCCAACTATCTCATCACCTGTTTAAAATAAAGTATATACTTCCTAACTTTATAATTCATAAATTATTACCTGTAATAGAAATACAATTTTTTATCATTTTAATATCAACTATACCTTTGAGAAAATTAGAATATTTTAAGTAAATCTAAACTAATCTATATTTATTTAGAACAAAGTTCTAGGCTCATGTATTTTTGAGGGAAAAAGTTAGGTTTTTATGTAACTGAATATATCAGCCCTTGACATAGCATATTTTACTTTATGATCTTAGAAGTCATGTGAAAATGACTACTATATAGCAAGTCTCTGTTCCAGTTTTCCAGACGATCACACAGCTCTCTTGATACTGCAGAGCTTCTCTGGAAAGAAGTTAGTGTGGAGCTCTGTGGGTCTCTGAGTTGAACTAGCTATTGTCTGAGGACTAGGGTCGAGGAATGGTTCCCCAAGTAGCCAAGGGAAGGGGAACTTGAATAATAGATCGTACTGTTAATACACCCTTAACATATCTAAAAGTACTCAGAAGTTCCCTTTTGCAATTTTTGAAGGATAATTTATAATAATTTGGTAGACTGGCAACATGTAGCAGGTGTCCAAAAATCATGCCCATCAAGAGTGTAGATGTTTCCTGAAGACTTCTTGGATAATAGGGCAATAACACATCACACAGAAACAAAGGTATTGCAGTTCCCTAAGTGAGCACCTTGAAGTGTTTGATTCCAGCATTGCTCCATGTGGGTAAGCGGAAGAGCAGGCCATGGGCTATCCGCTCCCTTCCTATGGAGAGATATTAGGTGTGTTTACAACATGGTTCTGTGAGTTCCATGATGAGAGGTACCTGCTGTCCCTCTGTCTCTTCCACTTCATACTTTGTTTCCTTAACTTTTTTGTCAAAAAGGGTCATTTCAAGGACAGATGTGCCTATGTAACATTGACCTATCCAGTGACTTCCAGCATAAAGAAACCACTTCATATGATGTTTTTTGAAATCCCATCAACATAAATAAATGGTTGTATATTTATCAACTTTTAAAAAATGTCTGATAATGGAAAAATGTACTAATATTTAATTCTTGTTGAAACATGTTGAGATTATCCTACAATGTCTGTAAAAGTTGTTAGATTTGAGAGATTTATTTCTATTATGTCCTGGATTGCTTTTAAAAAAGCAGTGTTTAATAATACTTTGAGTTAATCATACATCTTGCTGCTCTTAATAATTTGAAATAAAGCAGCAAGTATGGATGTGAGGTCTAATTTTTATTCACATCACCCGCTGTGGTTGAATGCAGACACACCGTGGATATCCTTTTGTCTGTCACCACAGCTACAGAATCATGAGGGCTAGACCGTCTATCTAATCCCAGCCTCATACCTCTTGGGGAGCGGATGCAATTCAATAAAGCAGCATGCATAGGGCATGTGGTACACTCTTGGAATCTCAGAAGTTGGGAAACTGAGGTAGGAGCATTGAGAGATTGAGGCCAGCCAAGTCTACATAGAGGTGCACTGCTAAGCAAAGAGAAGCAAGCAAACAAATTATTACATTTCTTTGATACCTAAGATGAAAAATATTTTAATGTTGCCTTTAGTTGTTTCGGATATAGACAATTAGCAGTTGTCTAAAGTAACAAGTAGTTGATATTAAAATAAGAAATTGTAATTACAGTAAATTTCTCTAGATCACTACCGGATTGTATTTTTAGTGGTAGTTACTTTTCAGCCTTGGTTGAGTGTGTAAAAGTATGTACTATTTATGTAGGGCTGTCAAGTGTTCAGGTTTTGTGTAGCTGTTTTCTTTATTATACAGTGCATACTATTATCAACCTGTGGAATGTATAGTTGCTATCATAAGAACTAACCATCTGAAAATGTCTTTTTTTTTCTTACTTTTCCCTTTGGATTCATTTAAAAAATAAACTTTCCTTCTAGGTGGTAAGTGTCCATAATTCTGGATGTAGATTCTCTTGCATCATAATTGCCTGACCTGTTCTAGTCTATGTGTGACTGGTTAGCATGACCATTCTGAGGCTGAATCATTCAGAAGATGAGTGGGTTCTTTCTAGTGTTTGTTTCCTCCTTTTCCCTTTCCTGCTCCAGTGCATAGGCCATCACCATCTCCTACCTGCTCCAGTGCTGGAGTAACCCTGTGGGGTGAACTAATGAGCCATTTCTTCTGTACCCTCCTGCCCTAACAGCAGCACCACAGCATGACTTTCTAGAAATGCTAAGTCCAGCTTGCCCCCATGCTTTCTACAGAGAAGGGCTAACTGGGAAGATTAACTGATTTGGGCTTTTTTTGTTTTTGTTTTTGGCTTGGTTTTGTGAGTGCTTCCTTTAAGTAATGACTCTCTGCTCTGCAGATGCATTGGTGTGGACCCTTGTTCATCTGCTGTTTTCACTAATAAGGTGACAGAATGAATACTGCTATAACAACCTCTAGTAGGCAGCTGCACAGTACATGCTGCAGCACTTTTCTATCTTTGTCTGATGTGTCTTCTCACTCACCAAATACCAGTAGTGTTCCTATACTGTTTGAAGTTCTGCCATTTGGGCAGGCATTGGCAAAGAGAAAGATGTGTTCAGTCAGTGCTCCTATATCACTGGTGACTAGACTGGCTACCATTAATCAGATTTGACTGAAGGCATGTTTAGCAGGTAACCGAGAAGCAGTTGTAGAAAAACATCATCAAGGCTTTAAAAATTCACGTTGAGTTACAGTTAAGCCCCATTAAATAGGCTAAGGAAAAACATGGAGTATATATTGGGATAAATATATATATATATATTTCCAGACAAATCCATTATTGTTCTTTACTATTTGCTTTAAAATATAAATAAATGGTTTGTCATTATGTCAGCATCAGTATCTTGTCTATACTTGTCTTTGAGTATTCTTGTAGATTATGTAAATACCTTGTAGTTGTGATAACATGGCTGACTTGTTTAGTAATCCCTTTTGTTTTTTTAATATTTAATTATCTATAAAATATGTATGTGGTTAAATGTCTGTATATGCCTGAATTATAGTACTAAGTACTAAGCATGCTAAAATTACTTGGAATATGGAAGTAGGATTGACATTTTTGCTTAGACTTTATTGGAAATACTAATATATATATATATATATAGTATTATTTCTGTTTGGACAAAGTTGAAGATGAGCTCTATTGGCTAAGAGTAACTAGTTCACCTATATTTGAAGCATATTCGACCTCCCCATGCACCTTCCCCTGCCAACCGGCGTGATCGTTGCCTGGTCTGAAGACAGGTGGCAGGGGCAGGAGACTAGATAGGACAGGTATTCTCATGATGGTGGAGATGGTGATTGGGGACAGGAACTTAAACACAGAAATGACTTGAAATGAAGAATGAGCTAATATGAATATTGTTGAGCAAATCCACAAATACACAGCTAGCAAATCTTAAGAAATATGCAATCCTGTGTCTGTCCAAACTCAAAACATGATTAGAGTCTGTGGTGAGGAAGTTACTTAGATAAATTTGTGACAGGAATTTACTGTTTAATATTGTTGTCTGTGATTTTCAGCAGCAACTTTTCCCAGCATTGCTCAGTGCTCCTCAGCATTGGTAGGGTCCACTCACCAGGTGTTGTGGTAAAGGCGGTAGTTTCTCCTGCCTTCGTTGTTCCGTACAGATCCCTTACCCTTGGGCTACTGAGTGTTCTCCTTGTGGTCACACTTTAACATGAAGCATAATCTTATGTTTGCTATTAAGATATGAATTAAACATAAGGCGCAACCTGATAAATATACCATATTGGTTGGAAAAGAAAGAATTAAGTGTATATTTTTAATAGATTAATCTTAAAATATAGGAAGGTTCCTTCACAGCAGTGAGCTTCTTTTGCAGCTAGTAAAATGAAGTCTTGGATTTTGTAGGAATTTAAATGGTAGATAATTATTTGGTTTGTTTGCAGTACTGGAAGACAGCTCAAAGCTTTTAGTTAAGACAGTAGTTTTTATTTTCTTTTATTGTGTTGTTTTTCTTCACTCTTGGAAACTCACACGTGTACAATGAAATTATGATCATGTCCATACCCAATTTCCTACCTCCAACGTTCTCAGTATCCTCCCAACATGCCCTCCTCCCGACTTCATGTCTTCCTTTTGTGTTGCTGATAACCCATAAGTCCAGTTAATGCTGCCCATACATATGTGCATGGGTGTGTGTCGCTCACTGTGCATGAGAAACACTTGTAAAAACCGACTCTCCTCCTCCAGCAGTTCTACATGCAAAGCTTTAACAGCCCACCAAAAAGTTGACAACCCATCCACACTTAATGTCCTCGCAGTTTCTGTATCTGTAGTTATTATCCTAAGGAGTCTTTTGCCTCCCGTCCTTCCTCCTAGCTTCCCTCTGTCTTCCCTCTATGCTGCCCTGTAATTTTGGTGTCCTCTGCTGTGGACCTATCCCAAGTTATGAGTCTAATGAAGGATATTAGCTGTGAGCTCATTTCTGCTCAGTCAGCCCTTTCCGTATGGTCTCGTCTCCCTTAGGGCAGTGATTCTCAACCTTCCTAATGCTGTGACCGTTAGTGCATCTTCATCTTGTAGTGACCTCCCAAGCATGAGATTATTTTGTTGCTACTTCATAACTATAATTTTGCTACTGCTATTAATTGTAATATAAATATCTGATATGAGACTCCTGTGGGGGTCGTGACCCACCATGTTGAGAACTGATAGCTTATGGCATTATGCCTTTTCTCTTGATTAGAGTTCCCAGCCATAACGGCTTACCAGACTCGTCATGTGGAACTTCTCACCAGTACTGAAAGGCCACAGAAGCCCAGTATGCTTGGATCGAGAAGTGTTGAGGATTTCTAGCTGAGTTGTTTTCACCATTATTACGTTTTTAAAATAATCAGTTTATTACCAGAAAGAGTGTGTATGGAATAGATAGAGAATCTGGCCTTCAGCTGGGGAATGTTTTTTACAGAAAAATGTCATGATTTGGAATTTTTAGATTTTAGAATGACCTTTAGAATGCAGTGCCACTTGCTGTCATATTGGCAACTGTGTAAACTTTGGTAGGAATGAATCTGTGAGTGCGTGAGAGTTTAATTAGTCCTAGCCAATTTCATTCAATTCTGTGACCTCTGAAAATGAAACCTTTTCCATTCCTCTATCTGCTTCTTCACCTCAGTTTTTTTATGTTTGGTTTTCCCTGTTTGAGAAGAGGTTAACCTGAATAAAGTATATCACAGTGGTTATCTCTGGAGTCAGTGGACTCATTTAATGATATCAGAGGATCTATCTAATACATTACTGAACCTTTACTTTCCTTTGTGAGTTTTTACATTTGTGAAATAAGAAAGACAGGTGAACCTCATTTTAAGTCACCTCTATCCATCCTTCCTTCCCTCCCTCCCTCCCTCCCTCCTCCCTCCCTCGCCTTGGAGAGAATGATGAGAATGAAGAAAGTGATGGAAAGCTGGGTGGATTTCTACTCTCCATGCCTCAACTTATTTCCTCCCATGACAGCCAAGGAAAATTAAATCTTTTTGTTTGGACAGAGTTCAATGTGTCTTATTTCCTCAACATTAGAAAAAAACCCATAGTGTTCTAATTCTATGCTGGTAGAATCTATACTTTAGAATTTCTCTATCTTAGAGTGTATTTAGACTCTTAAAATCTTTGAAGACCCAAACAGACTTTTTTTTCCTTTTGTTTGGTTTTTTGATGTGTTTTACTACATTCTACATCATGGGTTGAAGTCATTATTTGATCATTAAAGCCCACTAAATGAACAACATAGTTTTTATAATCATGAATTATACTTTATGATCTGAGAAAATTTAGTGAAAATAATAGCATTTACATTTTTGTGAGTCCTTTTACTCTTTGAACTAATAGAGAATAGCTAGATTTTTGTGTTTGCTTTAACACTTAATCTGTTGCAATATGTCAAAAGTTATATAGCTCCTCGAATTCTTTAGTGAACACTTGTGAGAGAACGTGGGTGAAACAGTAAATGCTTTTAGTATTAGAACAAAATACTTATTAAAACCTAGAACAAAGACCCCAGCACGGTGGCAATAGATTACAGAAGTGCAGAAAACTCCATCAAGATTTCATCTAGCCTTAATGGTGGATTTCCCTTTTATTTTTTTTAATGGTTTTTGAGACAGGGCTTCTCTGTGTAACACTGGCTATACTGGAGCTTACTCTGTAGACCAGACTGGCCTCAAACTCAGAGATCTGCCTGCCTCTACCAACCAGATGCTGGGATTTAAAAGAGGTACATACCACTACCACCTGCTTGGATTATCAACCTCTTAAATCTCTGATTGTAGTTTCTGAAAGAAGATACCTCATATTGCAGACTCCTGCTTTTTAAAAAAGATCTGTTTACTTTTGAGAGTTTAATTTTGTTGTTTGTCCCTTCACTTTCCTTCCTTCAAATCCTTCCACATACTGCCCCCTACTCTACTTCAAATCTATGACCTCTTTTTAAGTTCTTTGTCTTTGTATGCATATATTTATATGTACAAATATAATCTGTTGAATCAATATGTTACTTGTACTCTAGTGATCTGATTGGGAAATAGGGGTAGGGAGCTCCTTAGAGAAGGGCAGGGAGGTAAATACTGAAGAAGGCTAGAAGAGGCTGAAGCAGAACAGTGGGATACAAGGGATCTGAGAGAAGAAATGGGGAAGGAGGAACCTCCTAGGGAAGGGAGAGGAAGGTAACCACAGGAGGAGGAGGAGGAGGAAGAGGAGGAGGAGGAGGAGGAGGGGGAAGAAGAGGAGGAGGAGGAGGAGGAAGGGGATAGAATAGCAATATCCATAGCTGAAAAGGCAGAGACGTCACATTTCTTTAGAAAACACTAAGGCACATAATTAAGTGTATACGTATGCACATACAGTTTTAACAAACTTTCCCATCTGGGTTAATGGAGCTCCCCAAAGAGCTAAAGACCACCTAAGAAAAACCCAGGGCTAAGAGAGTACTTTGGAATTGCAAAGGCTTTTTTACTTTGCTCTCAATGGTGCATCTAAAAAGATGGACACCTGAGGGCAGCATAACACAATTCCACTCCCATGATAGAGAGGCAAACAAAACAAGAGCAAAAGCAGAGCTTTCTAGCAGGGCGGCTTCACAGAAGTAATTACCCAGTCAGTAGTATCCTGTCCGTCATTTGTTGTAACGTGTTGGAGGAGGTGGAACTGTGCAGGAGGGTATGCTGGCTGTGTTCTAATAGCTCAAGATTTATGAAGCACCATAGACAATGAGAGCTGTTAGTTCCTCCGAAAGCATGCTTTCCACAGAGCTCTAGTTCTTAACACGACTAAACCCAATTTCATGGTCATTCTACTTAATTCTTCACCCCCTAACTTGGAATCTATTCTGTAGTCCACTTTCATGGTGGATAATGTATTGAGAGTTCTAGCTCTACTGGTCCCTCTAGGTCAGCGACCATTAGATTAGAGTTGGAACTTTATAGAAGGCTCTATAGTTTTTGTCAGGAGCAGTATACTTTTTTGCTAAGTTTTGTTTTGTTTTGTTTGTTTAGCTAGAGATTGAGTAGCTTTGTGAACAAAAGTCTCTGTTTCCCCCAATTCCATGCATTATAGCACAACAGTTTGGGGCTGCTTTTCTAATGGAGTGGGGGAAAATCTATGAACTAAGGGAAAACCTGAAATTGCAATGAGATCTTTTAGGATTTTCATCTATTTTAATGCTAACTTATATTAGGCCACAGGTGGGCAAAATAGTAATCACTGGCAAAAATTCATCTCGTGTGTGTGTGTATGTGTGTGTGTGTGTGTGTGTGTGTGTGTGTGTGTGTGTGTGTGTGTGTCTGTGTGTCTGTGTGTGTGTGTCTGTGTGTGTGTGTGTCTGTGTGTGTGTGTGTCTGTGTGTGTGTCTGTCTGTGTATCTGTGTGTCAAGGTTTTTGGAAGACATCCAAATCTACTTTTAAAAATCTTTATGTATTGATGACAATGTTGAGCAGTTGTTTTTGAGAACATATGGTCTGTAAAACCCTGAAATATTAGCTGTCTGATTCTTTATAGAAATTTATAGAATTTGTCTGTTTAAGACTTCTTTAAAGACTGGAGGGAAAGCTCTGGATTTTAAAACACTTGTTCTTACAGAAAACCTGAGATCAAAGTCCCAGCACCTATATGGCAGCTCACAACCATCTTTAACTCTAGGACAAAAAGATCTAGTCTCTGTCTCTGTCTCTGTCTCTATCTCTATCTCTCTCTCTACTACCACACACTCTCTCTCTACTACCACACCCCCACAAATAAATAAATAAATAGGTAGACAGACAGACAGATAGATAGATACATACATAAGTAGATACATAAGTACATAAACTTTTTTTTAAAAAATAGTCTCATTTATAACTACCTGCAGTTTGGGTGTCTCCTCCCTCAACATAATTAGGTGATATTTAGAATGTTTTCTTAACTTAAAGTTTGAACTAGGACTGGTCTAAAACATTTAAATTCATTTATTTGGAAAACAACTTATCCAAAAAATTCCACGAAAAATATTAGTTCATCTTTAAAAGATACCTAGAGGAAAGGCTCTTCTATTAAAAGAAATCTATACTAGAGGCTGGAGCAATGACTCAGCTGGTAAGAGCTCTTTCTGTTCTTTCAGAAGACACGAGTTCAGTTCCCAGCAATCACAAATAGCAGCTCACAACCACCTATATAACTCCATGTGGTGGCTAGTTTGATGTAAACTAAAGTCACATCTGAAACAAGGGAACCTCAACTATGAAAACGCCTTCATAAGATCAGGCTACAAACAAGCCTATAGGATATTTTCTTAATTAGTGATTGATATGGGATGCTCCAGCCCTTTGTGTGTGGTGCCATCTCTGGGTCCTGGGTCTATAAGAAAGCAGGCTGAGAATGAACAAGCCATGAAGAGCAAACCAGAAAGCATCACCAACTTCCCTCAATGATGAACAGTGAAAAATCAACCAACTAACCAACCAACCAACCAACAAACCAACCAACAAACTAACCAGCAAAAGAACCCAAACAACCAAACAAAAAACCAAACAAAAAACCAAACCAAAACAACAACAACAACAACAACAAAATTACCTCTCCAACTTGCTTTTGGTAATAGTGTTTAATCACAGCAATAGAAACCCTAAGACATTCCAGTCCCAGGGGATCCAGTGCCCTCTTCTGATCTCCACTGATCCCCACCAATGGCATAAAATCACACATGCGTGCACGCGCGCGCGCACACACACACAATCAAAATAATTGTTTAGAGATATATTTTAAAGTAATATAATTAGTGTAGAGTATAATCTTCAATTCAGTGAACCTTTAATAAGTAGGTCTGATTCTTTTCATTAATATTCTTTTTCTTAAAGATAGCACCTTGACAACTTAAACATTTAAGATTTTGACCTGTATAATATTTGAGAGTTTCAAACAAAATTCTTAATAATTGTGGTATTTCCTGTTTACATACTTTTACTTTCTAGGTTTGGATTAAAGTCTTCCTTATCTCCAAGGGAATCATCTACATTGTCCTTGCAGATTTGTGAAGAAATTCATCTTTATGTCTAAATGAGTCAGGAGGCCTCTTCAAATTTTCATTCTTTACTGACTCATGAAAAGGAACTCAGGTAGTTGGCCTACCCTTGTTTCAGAGAGGCCTACCCTTCTTCAAAGTATTATATCAATTTGGGAAGAAAACGAATAGAATATCATAATTTAGGAGCACTTTTTCTATCTAACAACCGTTAAGATAAAAAGCAGTAACTAGAGGTAGCTTTACCCAGTGGACAATATTTGTTTGAGTGATATTTTAAAATTCTTGTGACTTTATCATAAATAAGTTTTCTTGGTGAAAATGCTTTATATTTATTCTCCATTAAAATTATTATGAAAGCTTATAGAAGGGAAGATGTCTAATAAGCATGCCAGTAAAAATTAAAATGGACTGACTTAAGCTTTCACCTTTACCTCCAAACCTTTCTTAAAAGAATCACCAGTAATCCAGAGAAAGACAACAAAGGGCTATGATAACAGATTTCAATTCCTTGGGTATCCGTGAGGGAGTTGGGCATCTTTAATACAAAGAAAGCTTTATATCTTATCTCTTTTCTCTGTTGGTAAGCAAAATTGACACGTAATGTACATTATGCTTCTATACTGTGTAATTCAAGGCCTAACCAATCCCTACACAGGCGGGGGGTTGAGTATATATAGGCCTCTGTCTACTTCCTGAATATGCTACCATCTTATGTCTCTCATCCCTTATAGAGATAATAGCATTTACATTTTCTACATGTCTTTCCTTATCATTCTCTTAAGATTTAAATATTCTCTTGATTATAATACTAATCTTATTAGTATTATAAATACTTTTTCCACTGAAGCTTAGTTGATTCTGATGTTGAAGAACTTGAAGCTATGTGTGGGTCATTCCCAATTGCAGTTTCAAAGTCCATAGGTGTGTTTAATGGGTATCTGTATTACCACTGGGGAAAGGGGTATAGTCATTGCTGAAATTATACCAAGGTGCAACTAAATAATCAAAATAAAAATGGATTTAGAATGAAGTATGACTTTCTTTTTTAAACCAAAGACTCCAAAGACTTTACTCTTGCTTTTACAAAGCATGCCAATGGTTCCTAGAATGGTGGCTGTTCCGCTTACATGAGAAATTCTGTGTACTGAGAAAGGATTCTTGATACAGTAATCTCTGTCATTGTTTGAGACAGGGTATCCTGTGACACATGATAGCTAGGAAATACCTCTTTGGCTGAGGATGGCCTTGAACTCCTGATCTTCCTGTTTGTACCTGCTAAGTGCTGGGATCACAAGCTTAGGTTACCACACTTACCCAATAGTCATGAAAGATTTTATTCACAAGTCTCCTTAAATAATGCTGAAAATATTACAATATCTTCAAATGCAAGGACCTCAGGAAACCAGCTCTACTATAACATTGGTAATACTGATAGAGATAGTTACCGTTTTCAGGACTCTGGAAATTAACCCCAGGCTCATAGCAGTCTAGAGTGTATTCAAGTGAAAACAAATGAAAACATCTACTGTCAAAACAGACACTGCAGTGTGCTCTTAGTTACCATGCTACATCCTTCTCTTCAGCTCTGTGAGAAGCAACCTTCAAAACCAACTGCCTCACTGTAGCTGTGAACAGAAGACGAATGACTGCTGGTGCAGGATCATAGAGTGATCCCAAACCTCATTTCCAGAAGACTGCCAATGATTTGTCTAGCTGCTCACTCCTGGGATTTGCCCTTCTTTGCCCTGGCTTTGCACTTACTTGGTGGCAGCTGTTGAATATTGTTTTTGCTTCAGAGGTTAACAAGTTGTGATGAATAAAATATCAAAATATGTAGGAAGGAAACTTGGGGCTATGATACACAAATGGAGCTTTGGTAAATTCTAGTATATTTCTGGTCATGTTTTGGCTTAGAAGAACTTAACATGACCAAGGAAGACAGGCCTGAGAATATCTAGGCTTGCAATGTCTTCCTGAACTAAAGATGCTCCATACCTTGGAACTCCAGAGGAAGCCAGGGAGTAAACTCCCTGCTGGGGCATTAAAATCATGTCTCAGACCCATGTCATGAGAAGGAGCCTGCTGTTAATGATATTCTGTTTTACTTGCAGGTAGGAACCAAGCATAACTGTCATCTCAGGAAACAGATGCAGATACCCATAGCCAAACATTAGGAGGAGCTTGGGGAAGTCTACAGAAAAGGGGGGGAGGGGGAGGATTCTAGGAGCCAGAGGGAGAAAAGTACAACACAAGAAAACCTGCAGAATTAACTAACCTGGGTCCATCAGGTCTCACAAAGATTGAACTGCCAAGCAGAGACTATGCATGGCTCCAACTTAGGCCTCTGCACTTATGTAAGAGTTGTGTAGCTTGGTCTTCATGTGGGACTCGAACAGCAGAAGCAGGGGCTGTCTCTGACCCTGTTGCCTGCTTTTGGGACTGTTTCCTCCTACTGGACTGCCTCATCTAGCCTCAGTAGGAAAAGATATGCTTAGTCTTCCTGCAAATTGATATGCCAAGGCTGGTTGATATCCATGGGAGGCCTCCCCTTTTCTGAAGAGAAAAAGAAGTAGATTTGGTGAGGGAAGGTGTGGGGGAGGACTGGCAGGTGAAGAGGGAGGGAAAGTTTTGGTAAGAATGCAAAGTAAATAAATTACTTCTTAAAAAACAAATCATGTCTCAGCATGACTTAGAGCCATTGGCAAACTCTTTGTGTGATTTCTGAGTCTCTGCTCATTTAGCTCAGTGACCAGCTAATAAATTGAGATTTCCTTAAATATTTGAAAATTGATCAGAAAAAGTTACTTAAAAATGTAATGTTAGTAACTACAAGGGGGAATGGAAGGACCCACAGAGTTGTCAAACTATATTAAATCTTTAAACTTTAGCCTTTAATATAGAACTTAGAAAAAATAGTATGTCCCATACACAATAAGATAATATTCATTACGTTTCCCTCCCTATTCCAAATAGTAGAGGTTAAGGCATCTTTTGTCAGCAGAGTAAACTTCAAGATAATCCAGTAAAATAATCCAGTAAAATAATCCAATAAAATAATTCACTAAGGTGTAACATTTTGAATCAATATAGGCACCTGGGATGTCATAATAAAACAGTATTTGACACCCCCCACCCCATTCTTGCACATGGAATAGAACTTTTTGTAGGCACAGTATTAGAAAAAAACTAGGAAAACCTTTTGTTCTCTAGCTCCTGACACTGACCTCCTAAAATTTGCTGTTTCTTAGTGACAGGAGATTCTGATAGAGAGCTCTTAATCCCTTGGGGTTTTCTGGGTGATTTTTATTCAGAAATAACCCATAGATACCCAAATAGCGCAGGGAAAGAGCTACCCTCCCAGGAGTGTGGACAAGCCTGTGATTGGGGGTAAGGCCAGTACCTCTGCCCAGAAGGACCTGCCCAGAAGCCCCAGGTCACAGGGACCTACAAGCAGCCTGGGACAGGAGCCTTCCAGTTTTCTTCTGCGGCCGGGGACTTCAGTCTGTGCCACAGAGCTCCAAAGCCAAATAGCACCAGGAGAAAGCTAGCATCCCAGGAGTGTGGACAAGCCCCGTGAGTGGAGGGAGCTGATCCTGTGACACAGTGCCAGGAGAGAGCTGGTCTCCCAGGAGTGCCTACACACCTTCAAGCACAGGAAGACCACTACTTGTGTTCAAATTCCTCACTCAAGAGGGAACCTTGCAGAGCCATTAGGACATAGGAACCAAGGAACAGCTGGGGACAGGATCCTTCTGGTATCTGTCTGCACCGCAGAGCTGACCCAGCCAAACCCAAATTCTTCTCAGAGAGAGCTGGTCTCCAAGGAGTACTAACTCAAAGGCTTGCAGGAGGGACAAGCTACAGACAGAGAGAGCAAGACCAGCTAACACCAGCAATAACCAGATGGCAAAAGGCAAGGGCAAGAACATAAGGAACAGAAGCCAAGGCAACTTAGCATCATCAGAACACAGCTCTCCTACCACACTGAGCCCTGGATACCCCAACACACCAGAAAAGCAAGACTCAGATTTAAAATCACTTCTCATGATGATGATAGAAGACTTTAAAAAGGAAATAAATAACTCCCTTAAAGAAATACAAGAGAACACAGGTAAACAGCTAGAAGCCCTTAAAGAAGAAATACAGGAAAACACAAACAGGCGGAGGAAATGAACAAAACCATCCAAGATCTAAAAATGGAAATAGAAACAATAAAGAAATCACAAAGGGAGACAACCCTGGAGATAGAAACCCTAGGAAAGAGATCAGGAATCATAGATGCAAGCATCACCAACAGAATACAAGAGATAGAACAGAGAATCTCAGGTGCAGAAGATACTATAGAAAACATTGACACAACAGTCAAAGAAAATGGAAAACACAAAAAGCTTTTAACCCAAAATATCCAGGAAATCCAGGACACAACGAGAAGACAGAACCTAAGGATAATAGGTATAGAAGAGAGTGAAGATTCCCAACTTTAAGGGCCAGTAAATATCTTCAACAAAATTATAGAAGAAAACTTCCCTAACCTAAAGAAAGAGATGAACATAAACATTCAAGAAGCCTACAGAACTCCAAATAGATTGGACCAGAAAAGAAATTCCTCCCGTCACATAATAGTCAAAACACCAAATGCAAAAAAAAACAAAAAACAAAAAACAAAAAAAACAACCAACCAAACAAAAAAAACCATTAAAAGCAGGTCAAGTAACACATAAAGGGAGACCTATCAGAATTACACCAGACTTCTCACCAGAGACTATGAAAGCTAGAAGATCATGGACAGATCTCATAAAGACCCTAAGAGAACACAAGTGCCAGCCCAGGCTGCTATACCCAGCAAATCTCTTCAATTACCATAGATGGTGAAACCAAGATATTCCATGACAAAATCAAATTTACACAATATCTTTCTACAAATCCAGCCTTACAAAGGATAATAGATGGAAAATGCCAACATAAGGAGGGAAACTACACCCTAGAAAAAGCAAGAAAGTAATCTGTCAACAAACCCCAAAAGAAGATAGCCACACAAACATAAAAATAACACCAAAAATAACAGGAAGCAACAATCACTATTCCTTAATATCTCTTAACATCAATGGACTCAATTCCCCAATAAAAAGGTATAGACTGACAGATTGGATCCATAAACAGGACCCTGCATTTTGCTGCATCCAGGAAACGCACCTCTGTGTTAAAGACAAATACTACCTCAGAGTAAAGGGCTCGAAAACAATTTTCCAGGAAAATAGTCAAACAGGCTGAGTAGCCATTCTAATATCGGATAAAATCAACTTTCAACCAGAAGTCATCAAAAAATATAAGGAAGGACACTTCATACTCATCAAAGGAAAAATCTACGAAGAAGAACTCTCAATTCTGAACATCTATGCCCCGAATGCAAGGGCACCCACAGTCATAAAAAAAACTTTACTAAAGCTCAAAGCACACATTGCACCTCACACAATAATAGTGGGAGACTTCAACATCCCACTCTTATCAATGGACAGATCTTGGAAACACAAACTAAACAGTGACACAGTGAAGCTAACAGAACTTATGGACCAAATGATTTAACAGATATCTATAGAACATTTCATCCTAAATCGAAAGAATTTACCTTCTTCTCAGCAGCTCATGGTACTTTCTCCAAAATTGACCATGTAATCGGTCACAAAGCAAATCTCAACAGATACAAGAAGATTGAAATAATCCCATGCCTCCTATTAGATCACTATGGATTAAGGCTGGTCTTCAATGGCAACAACAACAGAAAGCGCACATACACATGGAAGCTGAACAATGCTCTACTCAATGATGAATTGGACAAGGAAGAAATAAAGAAATTAAAGACTTCCTAAAATTTAATGAAAATGAAAATACAACATACCCAAACTTATGGGACACAATGAAAACAATGTTAAGAGGAAAACTCATAGCTCTGAGTGCCTTCAAAAAGAAACTGGAGAGAGCATACACTAGCAGCTTAACAGCACACCTGAAAGCTCTAGAACAAAAAGAAGGTAATACACCCAAGAGGAGTAGAAGGCAAGAAATAAACTCAGGGTTGAAGTCAATGAAGTAGAAACAAAAAGAACTATAC
Source organism: Uromys caudimaculatus (assembly GCA_028551405.1). NCBI lineage: Eukaryota > Metazoa > Chordata > Mammalia > Rodentia > Muridae > Uromys > Uromys caudimaculatus. The sequence continues at coordinate 52,106,043 of CM052719.1, read as the reverse complement.
AAAGAATCAACAAAACCAGGAGTTGGTTCTTTGAGAAAATCAACAAGATAGATAAACCCTAAGCCAGACTAACCAGAGGGCACAGAGACAGTATCCAAATTAACAAAATCATAAATGAAAAGGGAGAAATAACAGATTCTGAGGAAATTCAAAAAAATCATCAGATCCTACTACAAAAACCTATACTCAAAAAAATTGAAAAATCTTGATGAAATGGACAACTTTCTAGACAGATACCAAATACCAAAGTTAAATCAGGATCAGAGAAACCATCTAAACAGTCCCATAATGCCTAAAGAAATAGAAACAGTCATTAAAAGTCTCCCAACCAAAAATAATAGCCCAGGACCAGATGGGTTTAGTGCAGAATTATATCGGCCCTTCAAAGAAGACCTAATACCAATACTCTTCAAACTATTCCACAAAATAGAAACAGAAGGAACATTACCCAGTTCATTCTATGAGGCCACAGTTACATTGATACCAAAACCTCACAAAGGCCCAACAAAGAAAGAAAACTTCAGACCAATTTCCCTTATGAATTTCGATGCAAAAATAATAAAATTCTCGCAAACCGAATCCAAGAACACATCAAAACGATCATTCTTCATGATCAAGTAGGCTTCATGCCAGGGATGCAGGGATGGTTCAATACCCGGAAATCAGTCAATGTAATTCACTACATAAACAAACAAACAAACAAAAAAACCCAAAAAAAGAACAAAAAAACAAAACAAAACCAAAAAAACCCCACATGGTCATTTCATTAGGTGCTGAAAAAGCATTTGACAAAATTCAACATCCCTTCATGATAAAAGTCTTGGAAAGATCAGGAATTCAAGGCCCATACCTAAACATAGTAAAAGCAATATACAGCAAACCAGTAGCCAACATCAAACTAGATGAAGAGAAACTTGAAACATTCCCACTAAAATCAGGGACTAGACAAGGCTGCCCTCTCTCTCCCTATCCAATATAGTACTTGAAGTTCTAGCTAGAGCAATTAGAAAAGAAAAGGAGGTCAAAGTGATACAAATTAGAAAGAAAGAAATCAAAATATCACTATTTGAAGATGATATGATCATATGCTTAAGTGACCCAAAAAACTCCACCAGAGAACTGCTACAGCTGATAAACAACTTCAGCAAATTGGCCGGATACAAAATTAACTCAAGCAAATCAATAGCCTTCCTATACTCTAAGGATAAACAGGCTGAGAAAGAAATTAGGGAAATGACACCCTTCACAATAGTCATAAGCAATATAAAGTATCTTGGTGTGATTCTAACCAAACAAGTGAAAGATCTGTATGACAAGAACTTCAAGTCTCTGAAGAAAGAAATTGAAGAAGACCTCAGAAGATGGAAAGATCTCCCATGCTCGTGGATTGGCAGAATTAATATAGTAAAAATGTCCATTTTGCCAAAAGCAATCTACAGATGCAATGCAATCCCTATCAAAATTCCAACTCAGTTTTTCATAGAATTAGAGCAATTCTCAAATTCATTTGGAATAACAAAAAACCCAGGATAGCAAAAACTATTCTCAACAATAAAAGAACTTCTGGGGTAATCAGCATCCCTGACCTCAAGCTGTACTACAGATCAGTAGTGATAAAAACTGCATGTTATTGGTACAGTTTTATGCAGGTAGATCAATTGAGTGGAAGTGAAGACCCAGAAATGAACCCACACACCTATGGTCACTTGATCTTTGACAAAGGAGCTAAAACCACCCAGTGGAAAAAAGACAGCATTTTCAACAAATGGTGTTGGCTCAACTGGTAGTCAACATCTAGAAGAATGCACTTGATTCATTCCAATCTCCCTGTACAAATCTCAAGTCTAAGTGGATCAAGGACCTCCACATAAAACCAGATACATGGAATCTAATAGAAGAGAAAGTGGAGAAAAGTCTCAAACACATGGGCACAGGGGAAAAGTTCCTGAGCAGAACACCAATGGCTTATGCTCTAAGATCAAGAATCAACAAATGGGACCTCATGAAATTGCAAAGCTTCTGTAAGGCAAAGGACACTGTCAATAGAACCAAACGGCAACCAACAGATTGGGAAAAGATCTTTACCAATCCTACGTCCGATAGAGGGCTAGCATCCAATATATACAAAGAACTCAAGAAGTTAGACTCCAGAGAACCAAATAACCCTATCAAAGAATGGGGAACAGAGCTAAACAGAATTCTCAAATGAACCTCGAAGGGCAGCAAATTACCTAACGAAATGTTCAACATTTTTAGTCATTAGGGAAATGCAAATCAAAACAAGTCTGAGATTCTACCTCATACCAGTCAGAATGGCTAAGATCAAAAACTCAGGTGACAGCAGATGTTGGTAAGGATGTGGAGAAAGAGGAACACTCCTCCATTGCTGGTTGGATTACAAGCTGGTACAACCACTCTGGAAATAAGTTTGGCGAACCCTCAGAAAATTGGACATAATACTACTTGAGTACCTAGGTATACTACTCCTAGGCATATACCCAGAAGATGCTCCAACATATAATACGAACACATGCTCCACTATGTTCATAGCAGCCATATTTATAATAGCTAGAAGCTGGAAACAACCCAGATGTTCCTCAACAGAGGAATGGATACAGAAAATGTGGTACATTTATACAGTGGAATATTACTCAGCTATTCAAAACAGTGACTTCCTGAAATTGGCAGGCAAAATGGATGGAACTTGAAAATATCATCCCGAGTAAGGTAACTCAGTCACAAAAGAACACAGTATGTACTCATAAGTGGATATTAGCCTAAAAGTTTGGAGTACCCATGATTCAATTCACAGCAACTGTTGGACTCAGCCTTGGGTCCCAGATTGAGGAGTTAGAGAAGGGACTGAAGGAACTCAGGAAGTTTGCAGCCCATGGGGAGGGAGCAACGGTGTCAACTGGTCAGGCCCCCCAGTGCTCTCAGAGACTGGACTACCAATCTAAGAATGCATATGGAGGGACCCATAGTGCTGGCCACATATGTGGCAGAGGAAGGCCTTGTTGACCTTCAGTGGGAGGAGAGGCACTTGGTTCTGAGCGTGTTAGATGCCCCAATATAGGGGAATGCCAGGGAGGGAAGACGGGAGTGGGTGGGTGGGTTGGGGTATACCCTCATAGAGGCAGGGGGAGGGGGAATGGTTTAGGGGGTTTTCAAAGGGGAGACCTCGAAAGGGAGAACATTTGAAATGTAAATAATCAAAAATGAATAAAAAAAATAATAAAAAAAACAAAACAGAAATAACCCATAGTGACTTACTGAGTAGACAGAATGGAGATGGGGGTGTTTCAAAGATAACATGCCTTCGATTAGGAGGGTTGGATTTTCATCTTCCATGCCATATGTACCTACCCTACTTGTAGGAGAGAATCGGCCTCAAGAGTTTAGTTGCTTCTAGTGGCAGTGGTTTAATCAGCCATGATTGTAATAAAGCTGCCCTAGAAGTCCACAAGGGACATTTCTTCCCTGTTTCTCTTGGGAGTCCATTCTCTTTTTTCCTGAATGAATCTACTTAGGCTCTGCTTAAGGAGAGGAGAGGACAGGGGAGGGAGAAGGGGTGGGAGGTGAGAGAGAGATTGAGAGAGACAGGAGAGAGAGGAGAGAGAGAAAGAAGAGAGGGAGCAGGGAGAGGGAGAGGGAGAGAGAAGGGAGGGGAAAGACTGGTGAAGAAGGACATGTACCAAGTACATGAATGTCTAAGCCCCACAAAGAAGAGAGGCCTCCACTCTTGATCACCTTTCTGACCACCCTATGTATTTCTTCCCAGAGTGTATCTGTATCTATGTGCCATCCTGTAAAACAAGGGGCAAATGCAAAAGACAGGTCACTAACAGGGCAGAAAACAAATTGATAAATACAAAAAGATTGAAACTATACAAAGTATATCTCTGTAAAATGGGATGAAGTCATAAAGGAGTAAAGGATATTCGTGGATGTTAAGTGGTATACTCCTAAATAAACAATGGGTCAAAGAAATTCACAAAGGAAATAGAGAAGTTGTTTTTGATCAAAATAAAAACCATGTTAAAATCTCTTTTAAGATATAGCTGTAGCAGCGCTATATGGCAAATTTGTTGTACAGGCCATTCAGCAATGAAGAATGAGTCTAAATCAGCTGTCTAAACTATTTAGAAACAAATGACACATGTAAACCAGTGAAACTAAAGGAAAATAATATGGCAGAAATGCAGAATAGAACAATAAAAACTAGAGGACTCAGGTTAAGGGCTTACTCTTCTATAGTATCAGTGATTTTTTTTAAAATAATGATTTATTCTTATTTAAAGTACATTGGCATTTTGTCTGCATGCGTGTCTGTGTAAGGATGTGAAATCTCATGGAATTGGAGTTCCAGAAAGTTGTAACTGCCATGGGGGAGCTGGGAAGTGAATCAGGGTCCTCTGAAAGAATATTCAGTGCACTTCACTGCTGAGCCCCTCTGCAGTCCCATAGTAATTACATTTTCAAACCATAAAAAAGGAGGAGACTCGTATTCCAACATGTAGTATGAAAGAGGACATCATTATTGATTGACTTTGTAGAAATAAAAGGACACTAAGTAAATACTGTCAATAGTTGTATGTGTCAACAGATTCGATATTTTAGGTAAAATGAAAAACATACACTGAAACTCTGGAAGAAGTATAAATTCTAAATAGACTGTTAGCACGTTAACTTAGTAAGAAAGATCTCTCTACAGTGAAAAGCTCGTTGCGTGGCTGTAGCTATGAAGTGTATTACAGATGTAAAGAAATGGGATAGGGACCGTTCTCAGATCCTCCTGACAATGCTATTAACCTGATATCAAGACAAAAATATCACAATATTAATATCCTTTATGAGTAGTCTATGTTAAAAAAAATCAAAACATCAATCTAGCAACATATCAAAAGGTCAATGCACCCTCAGGGATCCCTCAGAGGTATGCTTTGGTTCCAGGCCATAACGAATTGATTATGAAAATAACATGATTCACCCATCATTTTGATTTTTCAACCTTTAGAGTTATGCTTATACTTTACAGCAGATCATTGAGTCTATAATAGCCATATATCCCCGAACCAGCATCTGTTCCTTAATTAATACTTCATTGTAGCTCAGCAGTGGTGGTGTATGCCTTTAATCCCAGCATTCAGAAGGCAGGTGCAGGGTGGATTTCTGAGTTCCAGGCCAGCCTGGTCTACAGGGTGAGCTTCAGGACAGCCAGGGCTACACAGAGAGTTCCTGTCTCAGAAAAAAATAAAGTCAAAATAACAACAGCAAACTTAATTGCTAAAAATGTTAACAATCACCTTACCATTTGAAGAGTTACACAGTCTTGCTGGGGCAGGCAAAAAGTCTTTGCCTTTTTGTTGATGACTACTGTCAGGGACCAGCCCAGGCTGAGGGCAGAGCTTGGAGCAGGTAGATGCAAGAGCAGCAAGAGAAGGATCATATGTGGATGCCATGCAGTTTCATTTCATGAGAGACAGGACTGAGGAAGCACATTTCTGTATGGCTTGACCTACTCTGACAACCTGTGTCTCTCACAGGCATTATTTATACACAGAGTCAATTCCTCAGAAACTTTATACATTGATTATACAGCTTTTCAAAATATGTTTCCATCTAAAGTTTTTTTTGATTACACAAGAGTATTGAAAGAGGAACAAAGCAAGCAAAGAACAATTTTATAAGTGCTAACATTTAGCATTATGATAAAACCAACTTTCTTTTAACTCAATATCTTCTTAAGATTCTCATAAAGCCTTGTGGTTACAGAGAGTCTAGACTGGATGACCCTGCTTGGATTTGATTTTGTTTCAGTTTGGCACAGAATTAATAAATCAAAATTATTTCCTACTACCTGTTATATCAAAGTTTTTACAAAAGTTTAATGTTTCTGACCCTTATTTAATTTTTCCTTTACTTCCTCTATATTTTTTTTATATTTGCCATAAAACCACTATTTTTTCCTTTGATTCTTAAAGCATTGTGCAGCCCGTTGCTTGAGCAAAGACTGTCTAATATATATATATATATATATATATATATATATATATATATAATCAGAAAAGTTGTGGTCTGACAAGCCTGTTCAGGAAGGCAGGCAGTTCCCTTAGCCAAAATGTTTTCTTCTGTGACTCTGTCATGAACCCTTGCTTCAATACAACTTTTGTCTTTATTATAAATCTGTAAAGAATAGAAGAACATCAGAATTCCTAAAACTGCTTCCTTTTGCCTTCAGGAAGGTACCAAGATGTGTCATTAATTACATCAAAATCTCTTCCTATTCATCCTACTTCCTTATTTCTGAGGCTGACCATAAAAACCTAGTGATGCAATTACAGTTTGTCAACTTCTAGAATTTCCCTAAGTTTTTCATCTTTAATGATTTTTCTCAAATCCTCTATCTCATATTTACTAATAGCACTCATTAATGATCTAAATATTTATGTAAAGAATAAATTCTTAAGAAATTCTCAATTTTCTGCATAATTGTTTTTTTCCGGGGAACTTTCATTAATTTCAGTCTTGTTTGCACCAGCTTTCTGTTATCCCAGCTCTAGCTCAGAGAGAGAGAGGCCTTTAACAGTGAGAAGTTAAGCATAAGCACAAGGTGTGTAGCAAATTTCCACCAAGGGCAATGAAGAGTCAGTCCAGGTGGTCCAAGCACTGGAACGTTGCTACACAGCAGCGTCAGGATGCTGGATACCACCACCAGACTCCCTACTAATCAGGCCAATGCTTGCTGAGATTTGGGGTGACTCTGGCAGTTCTTTCCAGTTAGATAGCAATGAAGTTTGACCTGTGGTTTGACTCACAAGAGATTTTTCTACAATGTGCAATGGTGTTGGGTAGTCTTTTTTTTTTTGTAGTAGAATGTCCTTCAGAGTCAGTGTCAATTTTTCCAACTCTGTGTATCAGCTTTAACAACCTGACATAGCCTAAAGTCACCTGAGAGGAAAATCCCAATTGAGGAACTTGCCTAGAAGAAGTTGGCTTGTGTCCATGTCTGCGTGGGATTGTCTTGATGCAGCAAGGCCATCCCACTGAGGATCGGTACCATAAGAAAGCTAGTGACGTAGTAAGCCTGGAGGCAGCGTTCCTCCCGTTTCTGCATCAGGTTCCTTCCATGAGTTTTTGCACTGATTTCCCTCAATAATGGACCATTAACTGGAAGAATAAACTGAATAAATTCTTTCTTTCCATAAGTTGTTTTTGTCAGAGTGGTTTATCACAACAGCAGGACAAAGCTGGAATGCCCTGTCATTGACTGCGATACTGTAGTCTAGATTTTTGTTGTTTGCATGGTGTCTCAGTGTTTCCATTGTGTGAAGAGACATCATGACCAAGGAAAACATTTAGTTAGGGCTGGCTTACAATTTTAGAGGTTCAGTCTAGTATTATCATGGTGGGGAAGAATGGCAGCATCTAGGCAGACATGGAAAAGCAGAAAGTCTCTACATCTTGATATGATAGCAGCTAGGAGGAAACTGTCTTCCACACTAGGTGGGGCTTGAGCATAGGAGTTCAAAGCCTGCCTACACAGTGACACACTTCTTCCCACAAGGCCACACCTCCTAATAGTGCCACTTCCCATGGGCCAAGCCTATTAAAGCCACCACTCATGGGTTTGTCCTGATTATAATAAATTAGTCCTGTCTTTTGGATTTTATTTCTAATTCTACTTCTTTTGCTATTCCTAGCACTTCATTGAAATCTTAAACCCCTCAGAGTCTTCCATGAAAGCTGGAACCAACTTCCTCCAAACTCAACTTTGAGATTTTATTAAAAATCTCATTATCAGCTGCCATAGTGGTGAATCATTTCCAGAAGGTTCCCACAATCCTTTGCCCAAACTCACCGAATGAATCACATGTTTTTTTTTCATTTATTTCTCTTTGAACTTACAACTTCGGTCTGCTTTTCTGTAAAAGTTTACTCATGTGTTCTGTTTTTATGCTTAAAAGAATTCTTTTTTCTGGATCATTATTCTTATTTGCAATAAAAACTACAACATGAAATGAAATAAAAGTTTTTACATGTTCAACATATTTTATGATGATTTATACTTAGTAATAATTATTAACAGTTTATTAGAAATCAAATAATGTTTAAATTAAAAAATATTAATTTCTTGGTTATGAGAATTTTTGTCACATTTTTGTGTGGCTAGTGATTGAATTGATCTTTACATTTTTTGTTAAAAACATTTAAATGACATAGTTGCTTTGTGATTATTCATTTTTTCTTATGTTCTTGGAACATAAGGGGACCTTGGTAAGTCATGTTGAAATGATTTACCATACCTTAAGGTATCTTGGTTGACTAAGAAAGGATTATGAAAATTGAGTTTTTGTCATTTTCATTACACCAGTGCAAAGCATATTTTAATATTAAATTTCCTTTCTGTGCTTTAAATAAAAAAGTCATCAAATCTTCAGAAATTCAGGCATTATTCATTGGAAATAACCTGAATAAGTTGATTGGCAAGGCTTGTTCTTAGTGTCAATCTCTATATCCAGTCTTTCATAAGAAATTTGTGCCTACTTGCTGATGGAAGAGGCAAGAGTTTTGATACAACAATTTTAGCACTTTTACTGTAAATATTTAGATAGCCTGGGTGGGATGAGTCTTAGAGAGTAGAACACAGGGAAGGTGCAATCAGCTCCTCTGAAGAAGAGCGGTATGTTCTGGGGGTTGGGCTTCTGTATATGCACGGTGTAAAACTACCAGTGAAGGACCTGTGTGCTTTATCTTTGGGAGCAGGTGGCTTGGGTAATTAAACGACTATGGTTCAAGTCACACCTGCCATTCATGAACCAGTAAAATAGCTTTGGGAATCATACCATTACTTGTAAAACTGTTGTGTGTAGACACGTGAGTGTTGCTGTACCCTTTGCTCACTTGCACTGTGCATTGCCAGAGATGCAGCACCTCTGTGCCCAGCACTCTATGGTCCGTGTCTCTCCCCTGCATAGGACAGAGCACTTTCGGTCCTTAGACATCTTTCCAAGATTTCTCAAGTGAATAGTTTTGAAAGATAAAGTAACTTTGGAGCCGTACTGAGGTGTGCTCATTACACTGGAAGATGGAGGCGACGCCTCTCTTCGGATGGAAGGGGCAGATAATCTTTTGTGCATTATCAAAAAGTCCCCTTTCCTGAGGCTTAGAGGCTCATTATAAAAGCAGCTACCATGTATATATACATGTGTCATTTGGTCCTACTGCAGTTCAGGAAGCTGATTCAAGTAGTGTTAATATTCTGGCTCTTCCTGTTACTGTAAGCGTTAATTCCTGTTTGTCTTACTCTGGAGTTATTTTCTCTGCTGGTAGATAAGATAACCTGTTAGCTTCAAATTAAATAAATCTGAGATCCTTCGATTGTACTTGTCAACGTGTAAGGAAATAAAAACAAGTATAATTAAGCTCAGAAGTGGCATTTTCAGCCATGTTTTAAGTTTAAACTATATTATATATCATCTGTATAAAGGCAGCATCATTTTGCAGATTTTTGTCTGGGTTAAAATAAAGGTTTGACATAACTTTGCAATTTATATAGTATGGTAATTTAAAAAGAATAATAAACCAACTATCTTACTTTCTTATGCTAAAATTGTATTGCGATGCACATACATGCACGGACATTCGTGCATGTTAAAAACCAAATCAGTTACTAACTCTGTTTAGCTGCATTTTAAAGAATTAACCTTAATTCTGTAATATATTATGACAGTCTTCTGTTTTCTCAGAATATTGGAAAGAAGATGACTTGCCAGGAGTTCATTACAAATCTCCAAGGAGTAAATGAAGGTGGGGATTTCTCCAAAGATCTTCTAAAAGTAAGCATCGGCACATTGGCTTTTAAACAGACTTACTTATGTTCATATGTACTGCTCATTGAAGCTAATGGCTACTTAAGTTTGCAAGCTTTTTTGTTTTGTTTTTTATTGGTAATATTTCTATCGAACCTTGGTTTGGGTGCCTCAGATGACAAAGGTTTCTAAGGTAATAATTTCTGACAGTCTGTATCACAGTAAGTAATTCAGAGAAAATAAAGAGATATGGGCTAGGTGGTTGGTACTACTCGTTAGTGAGTGGGTTTTGTGCCACGGGATAGTTACTTTAGAAAAGGCATTTGTAGACTTCTGGAAGCATGTGTGGTAGTGTTCATTCTCAGTCACAGAGACACTCCTCTGCCTCTGGGCACAGATTACACCCCAGGGGACTGTGGAATGAGGGAATTATTTGCAGTTGTCTTTATTATTGGTAACATTCATCATGTTTTCATCAGACTATTTTCCAGGAGACAAAATCAACTTTGACATTTGTAGATTTTACAACATTATCAGTAAGAAGTATTTGATCAAATATGAATAAAAATCGCTATGGAATATGAGTATTTTAGAAGTGAGGTACAAGAAATGTATAATGAGAATGTGATTTTTACAGATGTCTGCTCAATCCTAGTGTTCCCTTTAAACTGTGGTGCACATAGCTTTCTTTTGGAATCAGTCACTTTTGAAGAATTTCCCGAGAAGACAAGCATATTTGAATGTGCTATGAGATGGAAATGTGCTTGTGGACAGAGGTGTCTCTCATTATATTTTATGTAACTTTTAATCTTTTTTATGGTCCATGCTAAGCTAGGTCTGCACTGCCCAGGCTCATCATCAGTCCCGTGTGATGGGGAAAGGGTAGACTTCTGCCACATTTTGGAGAACTAAGGAAGATATTAAATTTAGTACTGTCAGACTCTAGAACACAACGGACTCAATGCAACTGATTTTAGAAGTTACATGGAGAAAAATACAAGAAAAAAAGTAGTTTTGATTTACTATATAACAAGATGTTAAAAATTAAAATATAATTACAGTTTCCCCTCCTCTCCAGTCTCTTCCAAGTATTTCCACCCCTTGCAGTCCCTTGAAATTAGGGTCTGTCTCTCTCTCTCTCTCTCTCTCTCTCTCTCTCTCTCTTTCCTTTTTATTGTTATATGAATGCAACTTGCTCAGTTCATGTCGGGTTACTTGCATGTATGTGATTCAGGTGATTGTGGGGGTGACCACTTGTTATTTGGGTAACCAAATAATTGGGCCAGTGGCTGGAAATAGTAGTGGCATTCAGTGTGGAGACTGTCACGTGGAACAGTGATTTCCTTTTAGTAGCCCTTTGCCACTCATCCAGCATGATAACTTCTTTGACTTACTCTGAGCTTTAGTTTAGGGAAGGTTTTCTTGAAAGCAGTGTGACTGTGTTTCACCATTGCGTAGTCCACCTTTTCTCATCTTCTGTTCCTCCTTTCTTTCCTCCTCCCCTCTCTCTCACCTTTGTAAAATCCTTCCATATGCTGCTTTCTTCTTCCTTTTATTTTGAACTATCTTTTTTTTTTTTTTTTCTTAAAGTTGGGGAGAAAACTCCAATTGCATGTATGCTATACAAATAAACAGAAAAAATGCCTGTTATTATCTCACCTGTGTCTAAGTAATTCTGATTTCAATCTGAAAATATAGGCACTCATGACATTCTGAGACTTAAAAAAAATGTGATGAGAGGGAACATAGAACTCTGAATACACATTTTATAAAAGCATAACTTACTGTATTAATGATCAGAAGTACTTTAATTTACTTTATTGAACTGGGTGGTTTGTTGTTTCACATTGGCCTTAGTTGCTTATAAATCTTTTTGTGTCAGAAGTTACATTTAGATTATCCTTGTTTAAATTTCTTTGGACCAGAGTAACATTTGTACCTATATATGATTCTGTGGGGTTGCACAATGGGCAAAAGTTTTTTAAAGGTCCAGTGTGTGTTCACCAGGTGGTGCAGGACTTGGAAAGGATTCTGAAAACAAATGTGGACCTGTCCTCAAAGGTCACAAACTGCTGAGGAACAAGTGGGACCTTCTTCATATGAACAGTTCTCTTATATTAAAATGAAAGAATATAGTCTTTTGTTTTCTATCTAAACCGACAAGATTTTAAAAAATCTTATACGTAATCTCTGTATTTAAGGGAAATAAATGTATAAAATCTTGCTCTGTTTTTCCTTCTCCTTTGCTGACAGAATAGACGACAATTGGGTCCAGTCTACAATTGTCATTTCAGTTCCAGCTGTATCTTAAATAGCCTGACAAGGAATTTGACTGTTCTGGCAAATAAACATTTTCTATAAGTTATTTTGAATAAAATTTATAGCATCTATCATCCAAAGTGAACAAAGTTAGATTCAGGAAGACAGCCTGCAGTAGTAGATTATTTAGCTGCTCCAAAGCAGGTAGTGCTTGAGATGAGATTTTAATGCACATGTAGAAGCCTTATTTTTTCATTCAAAATATTGGCTTCATTTTCTACCTCCTACAATCTAGATGTTTGATTTAGGGTGGTTCAAATGCTTTATTTTCTCAAGGAAAGGTAACACTAAGTTTAAATTATTATAGATTTATTTGAGTAGATTCTTATTAAATTTATTAATTAAATGCGCTTGTTTTTTCTTGCTCTCTCCAAGGACAGAGTTTAGGCAAGATCGCTTTAAAAGAAGCTTCCAAAGCTCCATAGGCTTCCTGTATCCTTGTTGGAATCTTTGTTGGTTGGATGCTTTACAGAAGTATACTTTGTTTTAAATGTAATTTCTCATTTTGTATTCTTAAGGAGATAATACAATTAAAAAATAATGGAAAATTTGGACAGAAAGTTGCAGACCTTAAAGAGACTCAGAGGTCAACAAAGAGAAGAGAATCTTAGACAAGGATTAATGCATTTTATTGGGCAAGAATGAAACATAATTAGAGAGTACAGAATTGTACAGTCCAGGCTTATAACCATTAACTTTTTACTCTGTTATGAATGTAAGTAAGGGTAAACAAAAAGACCTCAAAAAAGTCAGAGATAAAATTTTATAAGTTCAAAGTCCACAAAGGATCCGTTTCCATAGAGTTGACAAAAAGAGTTATAGGGACCCTAGAAAAACAAAAGCACAGCCAGCCTAGCTTCCTTCCAGATCTCCATCTGGGCCTTTAATCTGCTGTACTCAGCAGGGGAAAACCCTGAAAACGGGACAGTGACATTCACCCTACCGTCCTAAGGTTGAACACAGCAGCAGGAGACCCTCCCTGTTCTTTACCTCAGCACCCTCCTGGCTTTGCCTTTCCTCCTCTGTATTTGATACTAAGATAATCAAAGAATGAATGCAAGCATAATTGGGGAAATATGAATGAGACCATATGTTATTAATCTTGTTGCTTGAGATGCTATATTATTCTTTTACAAGTGTAAAATTGCATGGGACTATATAAAGTACAAGGAATCCACTATTTCTCCTAACTCCAAGCTTGGAAAGGTAATGAGCGGACTCACTAAAAGAAAAAAGGCGATCATCCCTCTCTATCAATTAGCTTAAGAATCACATTAAAATTGTCTTAATGGAATTTTACTGGTTTTTACGATTCTTTCACAGTATTGAATATCATGTGACATAGCTCAGATATAACTAGCAATATTAAAAACAAAGTCATTGTCTTATAATAAACTTGGTTAACTTAGGATAAAAACACAATAGGGGCTTAGCAGACCCTACTTTTCTGATTTTCCTTTTTATGAAGATAGATGTGTGTTGAGATATGTGTGAATGATGAAGAAGCAAATTCAATCTTTAAAAAAAAAATGGGGATTATTTTGAAGAATTGAAAGATGGGCAGCAATATGAACCTATTACTCTTCAGGGTATTGTGGGGAGCTCTTGAGGAAGCATAGAGTGAAAAGGGCGGCTCAAGACCGGCTGTCCAGTGAGAAGCACTGGCTTGGGTACCGGCGTCAACGGTGTTGAGGGAAGTGAAAAGGGCAGCTCAAGACCGGCTGTCCAATGAGAAGCACTGGCTTGGATACCGGCGTCAACGGTGTTGAGGGAAGTGAAAAGGGCAGCTCAAGACTGGCTGTCCAATGAGAAGCACTGGCTTGGATACCGGCGTCAACGGTGTTGAGGGATGTGTACGTGAAGTTTAATTTTGAGCCTCTTGTTTGAGCTTCTGTTGCTGGATTGTTTGCTTAGCTTCCCTCATGCCTTTCTAACCAAATGAAGTGGGAAACAAGTAGGAAAACTAGAATTCTGTCTCCTCAGTGTTCTGACGTCAGGAAACATCAGAATGTTTCATGGCAGAGTTTGACGGCAGCAGTGTAGAATATGTTGAGCAGGAGTTGCACCTGGAACAGGTCATGTGACTGCTCAGCTTCTGTTCATAGCCTGCGGTCCTGGTACCCAGCCCCTGGAGTGAACAGAGGGATTAAGATGTGATGTGTGTCCAGCCGTCATGCACAAGGTTTCCGGATGGGCTGGTGAAAGTCCTGGGCCCTCAGTGTGTTTGAGAGTTGCTAACGATGTCACCTGTGATAGGATCTTGGGGGAGGGGTCTTAATGTTCATTTTACTTCCTTGTGCCATAATAAATAAACCATCTGTCCTGTGCCTATAGCTGTTGTGTTTTTCATGTGGGCCCATTCAGCATGTAGTATCTACTGCCCAGCCCCTTTCATTCCTGCACAAGAAGTGTGAACTCAGTTTCCCTGTTGTGCTCAAACTTCCTCAAGTGATGCTTTTAATGCAGAATGTGGCTTGGCAGAAAACATTGGAAAAGGGTAGGCGATCTTGAGGGATTCATTCAGTATCAGTGATGACTGTTCTTAATAGTGGTTTAGTTCTTGCAGACTCAAATCACAGCTCTTAAATTTGTTTTCCTCTTATGCTACTGCTTTAGACAAAGAAGCATGCACAAATAATAAAGCCAGAAAATGTTCAGAGCTAAATCTAAGGAAGTTGCTCTTTTTATAGCAGCAATTTCAAAAGATTATGCCCAGAAGACTGAAGGAGAGGAAGAAGGGGGCCTCAGTCTGAAACAGGTCTAAACTTTTTATAAATGAGAAGCCAGAAGCGGATTCTCAGAAATGCTTGATCTGAGTTATATCCGGAGTAGGTAGTTGAAAATAGGAACTTATGGGTGGTATTTAAGTGGAGCTATAAAAAGAGCATCAACTGCTGCCTGGAGTAGGTGAGCGCTCACCGAGAAGGTCATGTCAACCTGTAGCAACAGTATCTATGGAGGAAGGGCCTTCGGAGCTTGTGCCTGTGTAAGGAGGCCCTTTGACAGGGAAGGCTGTGGTGGTGAGCTTTTAGAGAGAAGAGCAGTAAAGGTGATGGCTCAAAACACAGGTTCGCTGCCCTTTTCCAGTGTGGTGGATCAAGCTGAGCTGCGTGATGAAAGGCATGTTTCTGTTTCTGCCTTCTTTCCACAGAAGTCTGGAAGCATGCTGCTGCTTTCGGCTCTGAGATCCTCATGGACAAGATAATGTGATGCCTTTTGTATGGCTCAGACCTCGAATGAATAATGGTGATGAGAATGAGGCCTTGAAGTCGCTGAAAATCGGCAAATCATGTGCTTATTATAAAAAAAAAAGCCCTCCCCTAAAGAAGTCTGTCAGAACAGTGCTATAGAACAGATGCTGCATAGAGGACAGACAGATTTTTTTTTCACCAAAGGAAAAGTTGGGTGGGGGTGGTAGTAATCGTTCAGTGTACTGTAATGGAATATTAGTGATTCTTGGGCAGATTCTATTTCTGATTTGGCCACAAAGAAGCGCTACAAGGTTTCACACTCCAGTGCCTCCATAAAATTTTGAAGGCTGGTATGTTTGGAGCATTCTTAAAACATTGTAAGCCTGCCCTCCAAGTTAGTTGTTGCTGTTTCTCAGACGTGAGCACACAGTCTTCACTGCACTTTAAACCTCTCTTTTTGCTTATGATTTACCCAGTGCGCCTGAGAGGCCTCTAAGAGCAAGGCATATATAATATATAATCCAAGATTAATTGAGCTATCCCAGCAAAATGCTGTGATAGCATGTTTGTTCATTAAGGAAGGATGGGACACATTTCAATTTAGAGGAATTTGTAGCTACAATAAAAGTAGCTACAGAGGGAAAGAGTTTGATTGTGGTCCTTTATGGTGTACAGATGAGTGGCATGAAACAGACTCAAAATCCGAGAACAAATAATAGTTAAGGTCATCATTTTAACCATCTTTCCCTCCCTTCTTCCCTTCCTTTTTTTGATTTCTTCCTCCTTCCCTCCTTTCTTCCATCTTCCCTTCCCCCCTCCCTCTTCATTTCCCCCCCTTTACCCCCCCACACACCCCCCAGTATGCCTGAAAGCACTCTACTGCCACCTCCAGCCCTGGCCAAATCTCTTTCCTTTGCATCATAAACACATCACTGTGTAACTACTGGGGGATACAATTGAAACTGGAGACTAGCTGAAGTGTATCTCAGAGCCAGTGTTTCATTGACAAAAATAATAGTCATATTCAGTTACATCTTCTAAGACAAACAAAATGAAAGTGTTTAGTTCTTAACGTTTAAATTGAAGTCATTTTTAAGAAATAGATTTTTTTTTTTTTTTTTTTGAGGCAAGATGCCACTTCTAAATGGGCTAATCTGGCTTTACACTCTTTATAGCCTAGGCAGACCTCAAATTTAGAAATTCTCCTCAGCTAAGTGCTGAAATTAGTTATACCCCCATGCCACACCCTGAAATTTTTCAGCATTAGAAAGATTAATGTAGAGAAAGCATGTATGTCAGTTATGTGTTGGCAGCAAGAAGTAATTTGATAATGACACGAACCGGAAATAGAACCTTGGAGGTGGTAGGTCCCTGAAAGGAACTGCTGGAGTTTGCACAGCCTCTCAGAGAGTGGCTGTACCCTACTTCTATGAGGTAATGGGCGTGGGGAGTCATCAGAACTGCTGTGCTGTGTTCGCTTCATCTCGTCAGGAAATGGGGGTGTGAAAGCAATTTGGAAAAATTGCCAAAAAAATCCTATTTTATAAAGGTTTGTTGCATTTAAAGAAATTAGCTTCAATCAGAAAACCAGCCAACACAGAAAAAGTTATTATTGTTTACTCCAAATCATGCTGGAACTTTCATTCTCTGTCCGTGTTGGGTTGCTCTTGGTAGTTATAGACAACATTGCATATTAAATCAGAAATAGGTTAAAAATATTTGATAGGGAAATTGAATTTGCCTTGAACATGTACAGACTTTTCCCCTGTTCTGCTCTAAATAGTAAAACACATTTATTGTTATAAGTCATCAAGAGATGGTTTGAAACTTGCAAGAAGATATGTGAATGTCATGCAGAAATGCTACAATATTACATACAGGGTGCTTGATTGCCGCACTGTGTATCTGTGGGTAGGGGGGATGGTTGGAATCAGCACCACATGGATGCCAAGGCAGTTTTGATCTGCCAATTTTAATTTTTTACTCCTCCCTCAAACTGTCCATAGGTAGAAGCAGTCTTCGGTGTTTGTTTTCTTCCTCCTCATTTCCCTCTTCTCTTTTCTCTAAAATGTTGCTTTCTCATAAATACTGAAAGCCACATACATCCATTCTTTTCATGGAATTCTTTTAAAAATATGTTTTGAATTACTATATAATTACACCATTTTCCTCTCTTTTGTCTTTCCATACCTTCCCTTATACACCTCGTATTATCTCTCTAATTCATTTTTTCTTTACTTCTTGTTGTGTTGCAAAATATATAAATACAACTGCGCAGAAGTCCATGTAATGGTACCTGTATGTGTACACACACACACACAGAGAGAGAGAGAGAGAGAGAGAGAGAGAGAGAGAGGGGGAGGAGAGAGGAGTGGGCTGCCTAGGGAAGAACATTTCTCTTCTCAGCATTACCTGTTTGCCTGTAGCTAGAGATGGTTGTAGCTTTCCTCTTCCATCTTGACGTGTCCATGCTGTCATCAATGTTCAGGTCTTGTTTAGGCAACCGTGTTGATGAGACTTCATGGATATATAGCCTTTCTGACATTTCTAGGGGACAGACTCTACAGAAAACGTCCTGGTCCTCTTGCTTTTACAATCCTTTGGCCCACTCTTCTGCAGTAGTCCTCGAGCCTTGGGTGGTCAGAATCATGTTGAAGATCTATCAGTTGAGACTAGGCACCACTCTACACCTTGTTCTATGCATTTTGATTGGTTGTAGTTTTCTATAGTAGGCTCGGTCTGTTTCAAAGAGATGTTTACTTGATCAGTGCTGAGAACTATACTTCTCTGTGTGTATAAAGATAAATATTTAGTATGTAGTCAGAGATTATGCAGGTTTAGTAAGGCAGCGTTCATAGGTTCACTGCCAAATTCCATAACCTCACTTGCCTAGGTAGATAGCTAGGGTTCCCACATTAGGCATGCTTTTCTCTTGTTGAGTGTGCCTTAGATCTTATTAGAGGGTTGTTGGTTACCACAAAAGTATGTGTGCCACTATTGTAACCTTGGGGTTACATGTTGTTCTCTAAGCTCTTAGATGTCATAGGTGGTTTGCTTTCCTTTCTTGATAGTTTGCATAGGGGTACCAGGAAAGCTAGTCCTCATGGAGGAAGCTTTAAAGGAAGTCTCTTATGAATTTTCCCTTTCAGTGTCCCATTTATCAGATAGACACATTCATTCTATGGCCCTCTACTGTCTCCTAGTCACAAGGATTTCCTTAGCTTCAAGGTTTACCCTAGAATAACGAAATATGTTATCTCTTTAAATACCACTACCACTTAAAAGAATGCTGCAAAGGAAAGCCAGTTAAGATCCTGTTGCTAAGGCAAGTCACTTTATTATGATATTATTTAATTCTTGAAGTAATTATTTCATTAGAATGCAAAAGCAGATAAATTATTATTTGTGTCATTTACAAAAACATAGTTTACTCAAAATATTATCTTAAGAGGATAACTTCATTTCAAGTTGTTATTCTTGTGGAATAACCTTAGGCAAAAGGTTTTGAAAGAGAAATATTTTGAGACCATATTGTTTGATAAGAAGAGAATATTTCCTGTCATTCCTGTCAGAGCTCAGCTCCTTCTTGCCCTTATTCTTAATGATTGATATTCTTTGTATATCTTGGTGTGTACACACACACACACATACACACACACACACACACACACACACACACACACAGAGAGAGAGAGAGAGAGAGAGAGAGAGAGAGAGAGAGAGGGAGGGAGGGAGGGAGGGAGGGAGAGAGGGAGTGTGCTAGTATGATTCCTAGGGCAAATCATCTAAGTTAACTTTTTTTTTTTTTTTTTTTTTGGTTTTCCGAGACAGGGTTTCTCTGTGTAGCCCTGGCTGTCCTGGAACTCACTCTGTAGACCAGGCTGGCCTCGAACTCAGAAATCCGCCTGCCTCTGCCTCCCGAGTGCTGGGATTAAAGGCGTGCGCCACCAGTGCTTGGCCTAATTTAACTTTTTAAAAAATATTTGTTGAGATAATTGCAATTTTCAGAGTTATCTTTGGTTAAGCAGTAAGTGCCATAGACTGGAGCTGCCCCACAATGTAGCCTTGTGCATTATTGTTTTATTAAAATAACCAAATAAGACTTTAAAAAGGATTGTTGTTGTTTCTCCATTAACTTCTGTGTCTGGGTGGAAGAGCACAGTCCTCAATGGGACAGGTGTCACGCCATGCTCTTATGTAGCTTAGAGTCTGATGGGTACATGACAACACAGATTAGGAAATGCGCTACTCAGAATTATGCACGAATCTGCCTGTATCCAGAGCAGACTTGCCTTGCTCATCTAAAGTCAGATGAAATTTAATAGGACTTACAAGTTCTCACTTTAGTAAAAGCTGTACTAAATATATTGGGTAAAGCAAAGATGAGTAAGACATTAGTTCTGCACTGAGAAATTTTTAATCAGTTATAGTATTTTTCCAACCTGGCCATTCATTAAAATCACTGGGGTAAGGAAAGAAAAATAAGAGGTGGAAATATCCCAACTCAAATGGCAGTGTATAAAAGCAGCAAATATTGGAGAAAGGTCTTCCAATTTGACACCACACTAAACGTACCCTGTATAGTTGATTTCCTTCAACTGAAATGAAAGAAAATAGTATAGAATAATCGGAGCAACTTTATTAGCAGTAGTTCCAAATTAGACATCATTCAGATGTCACCAGTAGATGAGGTGTGATAGTTCTAATCAAAGAGTACTGCGTGAAAGTGGAAAAGTGCAGACTCCTGACACGCGATAGCCGAGGAGAGACGCCGTGCCTCTTACCCAGGCTTCACACAGTGATCCTGTTAGTTGAAGTTCTCCAGTGGCCAAAACCAATGTAGGATGGCGAAAACAGATAAGCAGCAGCAAAAACAAAATCAGTGGCTTTCTTCAGGGATATGATGACAGGAGTTTCCTGGGTATCAAGGAATGCTGTCACTAACAGAGTTTAGGGCAGATGTCAATTGGGACTCATGAGAAAGTCCTCACTGCATTCTCCCTTCTTACCAACTGTAAGTCTCTGGCCTTGTCATTCTCAGAAGCTGCCGCGGCCATCTGAGCCGTTAAGTAGGAAGTAATTCAGAGAGGGTAGATGAGTTCTTTGTTGCCATTTAAACAAAGTGCTGTGAGTGTGTGGTGTGAAGAAATGTGGATGTATTCCCTTGTTCTTATGTCAGAGACATGGCCGCTTTTGCTACTTTAGCTTCCCCAGTACAAAATCACGCTTCGAGCAGGACAGTTCATCTAAACTTTTCACATGATTGAGCCTCGTGTGGTTGGAGACTGAGGCCCTAGTTTTGTTTCTGGTTATTTGCCAGGAGTCTTCTCAGTTTCTAGAGTTGATCATTCTTTCTTCATTCAGCTTGAAATCCAGCAGCAGTGAACCAAGTCTTAAGAATTTTTATATCTATCTGATGACCCCTGCCCCTGACTCCTACAAACCTGCCTTCTGCCTCATCCTTCCTCTGGTTTCCTACTTCTGGTGCATACTGAGGGACTGTTGTCAATTGTGCTGTGAAGGACTTGTATAATTACATTGAATCAACCTGGATAATTCAGAGTATATTTTCTGTACTAGGTAAGGCCAGCTGCTTAGCAGCCTAAATTCTATTAAGACTCCTACCAGTGTTTAGATAAGTATTGGATTAAATGTAAAGTGTGTGTGTGTGTGTGTGTGTGTGTGTGTGTGTGTGTGTGTGTGTGTGATATGCATAGACATTACATATAAATTGCTGAGGGCTTTCAGGCCAAAGAGAAACAATCTTGGAAATCACATTCTACAGGCAGAACTTAGTTGTCTTTTGAAAGATAATTCTGATGGACACTGTGGATTCAGAAGAGGAGGTATTTTTAATTGGGGGCGAAACTCAAATTACTAGTGTGGCCAGAGGCTGGGCAGCAGTGTGTGATACATTCAAAGTGGCCCTTCCTTGTGTATACATTCTCTGCGTGTTAATTATTATTTACAATGAGATTGTTCAGGCCAGTGTAGCATGAAGTCAGATTTTTATTTTAGATCAAAGTATAAAATAGAAATGTCAAAAAGTTTATGATCGTTTACTGGGCATAGTTGTACTATTTTTAAAAAGACTAGGGCGGTTTTATGCTAAGAATTTTTTTTTTTTTTGGTACCACCTTCACATTGACTGTTAGAACTTTGTAGAATTATTCTTGAAAGTATAAAAATCTATTTCCATATTTTTACATTTCTGAAAACTCCCAATCTGTAATCCAAGGAATGTGACATTACATAAAACTATGACACTCTCACAGTATTGTCTACAGGACTTCTCTCTCTGAGCACGACTAGTGGTCAACTTAAGTACAGTCACAGACTGGGAAATGACGCTGCAGCCATGTGGCATCTCTCATTTGTCTATTTAAAAGTCACAGCTATATCACTCAGTGTTCTGTAGATAACCTGTAGTAAAGAAGTCTTCCTGTGGACATTGTCCTGGGTTTAATGCTACTTTTTTAAAATGGCTGCATATACATTTTTGTTTTGAAAGATATGTATCTATATAAAAAGGTGTAGAATACTTCCTGACTTCCTCTTAAAAATACAGTGTAAGTCGTTTTTATTAAAACTTCTAAATGTACATGTGTAAGATCTAAAATACTGAAGCCTGCATAGCTAGCTTTAGAAGCTGGGTTTGAGAGCTAGAGAGAAAAGGGGGACTCTGGTGGCAGAAAGCCAGGAGGTCTTTCACTAGGCACCATCAATTTCTCTTTCCTTTGCTGGTGGATATTCTTAGTCTTCCTCAGGCTTACCTCACGTCTCTCACCAGTGTTTGTTTTCCTTCCTTCTCTTCCCACCTTCCACTCAAATCTGGAATGATGTTGGCCGTGTGACACAGGCCCATGAAGGAAACTCATTCCCTCTGTGGCTTTTTCATGACGGCGAGAAGAGAAATAGTTATTTCTTGGCATTGCTTGTCTGAGTCAGTGTTCCTGCTAAATCCTTCCTAGCAGAGTTAACTCAGCTCATCAACTCCTGCAAAGGAAGCACAGTTCCACACTGTGGGTGACAGTCTCTGGTCACTGTCCTGCCTTCATCTCTACTGACATTTTGATTTAAGCCTTGCACTTTACATTCAAAGATTGGACTCCTGTTTCTAAATCCATCCTTTTTGCTGATTTACAGTGTTTAGATACGTTTTCTGGAAGTTCTTAAGTGTGCTTTTCATCTCTTGTAGGCTCTTATTTCCACAACAATTCTGATTTTCAGAATATATGTCTTTGCTTATCTACTCTGTCAGTTAATTATATTTCTCTGGAAAAAAATGATTTTTAAAGAATGAAACCAAGCCAACTAAGTAACATACATGGGCTGGACCTAGGCCCCCTGCACATATGTAGCAGATATGTAATTTGGTTTTCATGTGGGTCCTAACAACCAGCTTGGTGAACATGTCCCAAAAGCTGTTTCCTGTCTGTGGAACACGTTCATCAAGCTGAGCTGCCTTGTCTGGCCTCAGTGCGAGAGGAAGTGCCTGGCCTCACAGAGACTTGGAGTGCCAGGGTGGGGAGATGCCCAGGGAGGCCCTCACCTGATCAGAGGATGAGAGGAGGAGGATGGGGGGAGGACTTTGGGAGGGGGTGACCAGGAGGGGTCAGTGAGAAGGATGGAAAGTGAAGAAGTAAAAAAAATTAAATTAAATAGAAAATAATTCCTTCATGTTCTCTTCCACTTAATTCAAAGCTTACTTTAAGGCTCCTCCCTGTTGTAGTCCAGCAAGTGTTGGTAATACTCAAGCTGGTACCCAAATACTGTGTGTGTGTGTGTGTGTGTGTGTGTGTGTGTGTGTGTGTGTGTGTGTGTATAAAGACCAAAAAAAGAAAAAGAAATAAAGATTTGGGACAGTATTTGTATTTGATAAGCCATCCAATTTTGAAGGTCAATTTTAGAATATTTTTGTAGTCATGTTATTTTGAAATAGAGGTACCACCATTTAAAAGCCAAACCTGCACATGGACACACATACACCATACACATGCATAGATGCACACATGAATGAATAATGTCTGTACTCATACATAGACTGACTCCTTGGTGACAATAGAGTGTCCTTCTGACTCGTTTGCTAAATAAACTGATAGCTCTTTGGCTGGCCATATACTATACCATACATAACCTATACCATACTATTCTATGGTATAGGTTAGGAGATTAAGCCAATTAGGTTGCAGGGGTTGTTCAAAATGAAAAGAACAGTAACAATAGATTTATCTACATTTTAGATACAATAATTTATAATTATATTGAAGAAAATGTTTCAGTGAAAGTATTTTAATGGATGCTATCAGGTGAAAACAAATTTCAACACACATTCACCAAACTCTAGTTATAGGTTGTTTTTCTAAGGGATGGACACTAGCATTTAGAAACTATTCTGGTATGTATATATAGGAATTGAACAATAGGCAATATATTTGTGGTGATAAGAGCTGTGTGGTTTCTGTCCTAGAGGGAGACTAGGGCAAATGACCCCCTTGGCACCACATTGCAAGATGCTTATGATTTAATTCATAGTTTTTGATACATATGTGCATATATGTAGATGGGTCTATAGGCACAGGTTTCTGTGTATTATATGTTTCTTAGTCCTGCCTACTAAGAAGACCTAGAATCAATCACTTACCCTTGGTAGCAGTGAATAAGGTTAACATCCAGTCCTCAGTCTTAAATATTGTTCACTAGAAAGGAACTATGGCATCATGGAGTAGCGGTTGGATCTAGTACTGGAGCAGAGGAAACACAATTTGAAGTGAGACCTCTTGCATTGCCAGAAAATAAGGAAGTACACAAAACAAGGAGAAAGAGCTGCTAGATGGGGGCAATCCAGAGGAGCTCCGAAGTCCCCACCCTGGAACAGTTTAAGGAAGGAAGTGATAGCACTGAAATATACCCACAGAATAAAATAAATATCCATGGAAAAATAAGTGATGGGATTGGGCAGTTTATTTATTATAGAAAGATTTAATAATGAATGTACAAAAACCCACCACTAGACATCACAGTAAGTATCATTCATAGACCCATCAATGGGCCCCCAAGGTAATAGGTAGAAGCTGGAGAAACAGAATATTTTCATGGTCAACATATTTCTCTCAGGATACTAACTATTTACAAAAAGAAAGTACTAATTTTTTGGTATAAACACCTAGTGGGTACCATCTTAGTGAGTCATTCAAGGCTTACATCACTGCTCTAAGATGTAGGGCCACCAAGACATCTCTGAAGAAGTAAGAAAGACCACATTTCCCAGCATCCTTCTCCAAATATCTGACTTCATTATAAACACAAGAAGCCATTAGCCAACTGTGAATGAGTGATACACTCCAGGAAAACTGCTCAATCTTTCTAGAAACATGAACATTCTAGAACATAAAAGGGCAGTGATATTAAAGCTTGTGTGATTTAAATAAGGCTTATAGTTTAACTAATAATCCAGTGTCAATGTTTAATAATTATACTTGATTATGTAAGATGTTAACATTAGGTAGAGGCTGAGTAAACGTGAATCAGAACTCTTTGTAAGTAGCATTTTTTGAAAATCAGAAATTATTTGAAAAAAATGAAAATATACTAGGTAGTGAAATGTGCAAAGCGTGTACAGGACATAAATTACAGCATTGCTAGTTTTTTAGCAAAAATTTGGAAGTAGCCTACTGATGAAAAATTGGGCATGTTCTATTTTATTCAGACAACCAAATAAATACTACACTGTCCAAGACCTCCCGTGGCATCGTTTGTGCTGATACACGTGAACGAGCATGCCCTCACGTGATACCTGTCACACTAAAGAGGCGGGCTTAAGCTCCTTCACCTTCTATTCAAGTGCCTGTACTCCAACCACACCACGGATACTTAAAACTAATTCTGTGACCTTGGGCAACTGACTTCCTTTTATCCATTTATTTGTTAATTGGGAATTAATAATATTTAAGAGCTAGCCATGAAGATCAATGTAAAACCTATGTGACCCCCAGTGTTTATTTATTCAAATAATAATAGTTTTATTAAAAAATCAGTATGCTGTTATTTTAAAGGAATAAATGTGAAGAAAACTGCAAAATGGCATTAAATATAGGATGACATCTCTTCATAAACTTTATGTGTATGAATCTTGAGGACACTCTAATATTGGTGGTGATGTTGGGGTTGCCATCACTTAGGTACCACCGTGTTTTAGTAATTAGAGAATACTTTACTTCTGTGATCAAACCTATGTTGGTACGGCATATATTTCATAAAGTACATTAACCCTGCTCAGATGGAAATAAATGTTTGCAGTATGCATGTTCATTTTTCTAAAAGGCCAATTCAGTGTGACAAACTGAGAAAATCATTTGTTTTCAAAAATTAAGGTGTAACTTGCACTTTTTAAGGTAAATGTATGAAAATTTGTTTTCCAAAAAGTATATAGAAAAATGTATATAGCAGCTTTTAAAGAAATAGTCTATTGATGGCAGTCATCAAATGAGACTAATTATACAGGGAGACCAGTGTGTAATATAAAGCTTTTATTAATCTCTGACGTTATGGACTTGTTGTCTATTATGGTGGAATGACAATATGCCTCAATTTGCTGCTAGCCACTGATGTCTAGTGATGTGTACAGCTCTCTGAAACATGAGTCTTAATTTAGGAAATTTACTTCATCCTCTAAAGTCTGTCATTCTAGACTGTAAAATTTTATATGAGAGAATAAAGAGACTAGCTTTTTGTGGGAAATAAATAAAAACTCAAAAGTTTTTATACTTTAGGTAGAAATAGGTAATTCTAATGTAATCATTATAATGATTAAACCCTGAGAAAAAGCATCAAATGGTGATGTAATCTACAAACTATAAACTAAAAATAAGATACATAGCAATTTGGGGGCACACTGTGGTAACATCCTGTCTGAGTGACAGCAGGAGCCAGAATTTAGTAGGGTCATCACAGGGCTTCTACTACAGGGTGACTTTATATGGAAACATATTTGTAAATAAGTGCATTTTAAAATAGCACACTTTTTTTTTTTTTTTATGAAGTATAGAAGTATGGCAGTCCTTTCTCTATGTTGTCAGTTTCTGTCATGTTCTATTTTCTTTAAGTGCTAGAGTACCATGCCTGACCACCTAAATTCACTACTTCAAGTCTATGTGGCAGACATAAGACTCAGCTGCTTTTGAGTTTGGGCTCACCTTGGTTTATTTTTGGAAAAATGGTTCTAGTTTTGACTTGATGGAATAATAATATAAATGGTTGTGTGTTCTAAATGAGCTTTGTTTGTATTAAGTATTAACAAATCCTCTGGTCTCTTAATTAGTACATCACATAATTAGTACTTACAATTAGTGTCTCATTTCCCCCGACTTCACTCATGATAGTATATACCTGCTTAGTGTTTTATTTTGTAAGATTTAACAAACAGCAGAAAACATTATCTAATTCTCTCCCATATAGATATGGAAAATTTAAATTTCCTTGCCTCATTCCTTGCTAGCTGTGTTCCAGGTATTTTTCTGGAGCTGAAGCATTCTGTTTTTTTTTTTTTCAGAAAGCACCCAAATGAATTCAGACTTTGAAGACCCACAGGGGATCCAGAGAGAGCCCTGATGCCAGGTTGAACCTGGAGCAGTTGGGAGGGGTGGGAGTGTTGTATTTGCTTCTCAGAAGAGATGATCAGGTGAAGCTAGCATGAACAGACTGAGGTGTGGGGCAAGGACATTTGGATGTGGTGGTGATGGAAGATTTCTCGGTGTTTCCTGGGGCAGTTGCCTTGCTGGGGTGGGGGCCTGTTTGCTAATCTTAAGAACATAAGGTCCGTTTTATTAGAAGTATAGAGAATCTTGAAAGGCTATCTGGATAGATAGGTATCCCTTACATTTTAAGATAAGAACACTGAGGAATTATCAAGGGTAGGCTCACAAAGGACTTGATACTTTTTTCAGGGTCTCTCAGACAGTCTCTGTTGTCAATAGAATGTGATCATTTGACTGCTGAAAGACCTAGAGGGAACAAGACTGATGGCATGCTTTATTCGACTTGAGAAATGTACAGATGCAACACCACAATGTTGTCATCTCTGCAGCTAGCAAAGGTCACCGCCAGCTGTCAGAATTGACAAGAAATGAAGTGAAAAACAAGGGGCATTGAACTGGAATCAGATTCTGGCGAGAGAGGGAAGGCATTGCCTGTCACAGCTCAGTGCTAGTGAAATCATTGTGGTGACCATCCAGGCTGAATTGGTACAGTAAAGACTGTCAGTATGGAGACAAGTCAGTGCCCAGTTTTGTAGGCCATTTGGAAACCAAAGGTGGGAAGAGGAGGTGGGAAAAGCCCTGTTCTGTGGGGAAGGGGCTGGCTCAAGGATGCATATTCCTGTAGAGCTGCTGCTGCTGTGGGCTGCCGACCTCTCTCCAGGTTGTTCATCTAATGTTTGCTTGACAATGTCGATCTTGCAGTAGGTCTGTAAACTCTTGTATGTGAGCCAAGCATCAGTTATTCTAGATTTGCTAATATATTCTCTATGATTACTTCAATGTTCTTGTGGAAAGAACTACTAATTTTCTAAAGACAACTCTTGTACCATTTTCACTTAATTTTTTATATCCTTTAGACATACTTGCTTTAAGTGAATAAAAGATACTACACTTGACTTTAATGGAAAGGCTGAACAAATTAAAAAATATTCTTACCATAAAAGAATGTTTAATTAGCTCAATTTCATAATTCAACATTTTAACATGACTTTATTTCCATATAACCATACATGTATAATTTAAATTGATTTACAATAAGTTAAATTGCTTTGTAATCTACCACTCAAATTATGCTAGAATTCTAGAGCTCTGTTTATTACTAATAAAAGATACATGTGGCCTCTAGGCCTCTAGACACACATGCACACAAAAATGGAAATTAAGAAATGGATTTCAAAGCATATAATTCATTCTTTCATTTCCAGCCCTATAATAAGGCACAGATGTTTAAGGATAGTTTCTGGTCCGTTGTAGCATTAAAAATACACTGTATTTACATCTGAACTTATCCAGGTTTGCCCAGCCCTGTGTTTCTTTAAATACTCTTGGTATTTCAACTAGTTTAGAACTAATAATTAAGCATAGGAACACCCAGTTTTCTTGTATATCTACTCTTCTCCTACAAAGATTATTTTATTATCTAAAGTTTTTAAATCTTCTGAGATAATCATGCATTTTTGCTTCCAATTTTAGCTAACCAGAGTTTCTAATTTGAATTATTTGTTTAATTAATGAATTAATCATTCTTTCTTTCTTAAAGATATTTATCATTAAGTTTCATCCATCTGAAAATTTCCTTATTTTTTCAAATATATCATTAAGAATTATTATTGAGCCGCAAATATGTTTAGTTAAATCACTAGGAGAAATAAGCTTTTGGTCCAAGTTCCAAATACTTTATGTACATCAGTGCTTAATTAATGCCTGTTTTAAGGTAGAAAGAACAACAACAAAAACAAAACCTCTTTAAGTAGCTTTATCTTTGAAAATATTACAAAATGAACTTTTTGATGAGAAACATTGGGATTTTCTATGGAGTGTGGTTTATTTTCTGGGGAGAGAATGAGGGGAGTCTCTGCTTTTCAGTATAGTTTACTTCCGTTTGGGCATTTTTAATGATCCAGAAAGTAAAAAATAGTGTCTATGGAACATGATTGGATTTCCCAGCCCTTGACCTGTGTGGTGCTTATGACTTTCAGGGTAATTGTTTTCACTGGCTAGCATATGAGGACAGATGTTGGTTCTGAGAATTAGATTCTACTTTGGGCCTTTATTCTTTTCATTGTATAGTTTATCCTATGGTGGAATTTACATTTCAGGTAATTTTAAAGTATTAAATATAATGCAGACCTTACTTATAGTTATTTTGTGGATTTAAATATATATCATCTAGTAATATTAATCTCAGAAAAGCAAATATATCCAGTAAAACATTTAACACACACACACACACACACACATACACAGAGAGAAAAGGGGGGGTTAATCTTCCCAACTAGGATGTTAACCAACTAGAGAAGAGTTAAAAGTTGCATTTAAAAATGATCTTACTGAACTTTCTCATTTGATAAGCAGGAAAAAATGGGTTTCAGAGACAGAAAGATGTGTCTTGTGCAAAGATCTATTAGTGAGCTAGGTTACAGCTTAGTTGTAGAGAGCATCCTAGCACATGCAAGGCAGTTAGTTCAATTTCTAGCACACACACACACACACACACACACACACACACACACATATGCAAGTGTTAGTGTTATATAGTACTGAGCTATAGAATTAACCTTTGATTATGGATTAGCTGGTTTGTTTGTTTTTCCCCCTGTAATCCTGTTTCAAGAATTTGTATTTCCCAATTCTCAATCCATTACACTTTTCTTGGTTTCACATTGATTAACACTTTTTAAATCAAGCAAAAAATAGCTTGAAGTCATTCCCATCTGTAAATGGAAAAGACATTTACAAGCAGTTCCTCTTGGCCACAGATGGAATAGAGGAATTCTCTACCTACTTTATAAGGATCTATGCAGGAGAACAGTTGCACAGACAACAGGGAATCATTTGCCACTGCTGAAAACAAAGCCTGTGGTGATTAGCTTTGTGTGGTTTTTTTCTTTCACATTTTATAAAGTTAGAAAATAAGCAATAAATCAGAGAGAATCTGTACTTTGGGGAAAGAGTATAAAGTACATAATTTCCTCCTCTAAACTTGTACCTGAAACATTTGGAGGTACATGCATATCAAAAAGTTGTAAGCATTATATGTGACTTACCGAACTGAAAAGAGCAGGCAGGCAAAGGGTATACTTAACTGTCGAGCATCTGTGGTCATGTGTGAGACCCTCAGTTCCATCTTTAGCACAGGAAAAGAAAAGCAGGTAAAAATACCTGAGTTCAAGTTACAGTTCAGTTATTTTCTAATTACCTCATTTGTAAACTAATGAAGGGTTCCTGTAGCTGTGTGTTAGAACCGTGTGACAGAATTAAACAGCCAAATGGCAACAAAAGGCACCTAGTCTCCATCCCCAGAAAAATCCTCATTTTAAGTAATTCATGGAAGTTGATTTTAAAGCTCCCTGTGATTCTAATGGACAAAGAAGCCACTACAGAAGAAGAGTTTAAAGATCTTTTCAAGGACAAATCATTATCCATTCTGTAATTTCCTGTGTCACATTAATCTAGCTTTGTGCTCTGTGTGTGTTTTAGAAGGGACTTCTGATGTCTCTGTTAGCATACATGTTGAATCTTCACCTATCCTTAGGAAACAGCCCCGAGATGCTTTTTTGATAGCCAGATTTTCCTTTGCAGAAATACAAAACTCTAATTCTTATGTGTGTGGTAGCATTTGGATACTTGGAGATTACTTGTTGAACTCCACCAACGAAGTTACCTCGTCTGATTCTCGGGACAGGGATTTAATACATAGCATAAGCTGGCCTAGAACTAATGCTCTGCCCAAAGCGGGACTGGAACTGGCAATCTTTCTGCCTCGGCTTCTGAAGTGCGGGGATTCCAGATGTAAGCCGTCTTTTTTGGCTTTAGTTACCTTTTCTCAGGACAAAGTATTTCCTCTTGATCATATGACATTAGTTCCAAATCTCAACATCTTGTTTGCTGCATTCTGGAACACCGCTTGCTTTTGCCAAGTTGGTTAGCAGAGATGGACACAGGACCCCAATAATACAAAAAGCTTGGTGAGTGTCAGGTGTTCCCAGTGGAGGTCTCATAATCTACTGGTAAGCACAGTGTGTGGTACCATTCCAGGTATGCTTCAAGTTTTACTAAGTGACATATCCTTGAAATATATTAACATGTTTGGATCAAATTATTTAACCTTCAAGTTTTTAGGTTTAAAAGGAAACCCTAAAGAGCAGAGCAGGTGAGTATCTTGTCTGTGATTGAGTTCTGACTGTCTGGGGTGACAGTTGATTGGTGATACAGGATATGTTAGGCCTTGGAGCAGTTGACACAGGGATGGCATGGTAGCCAGAGCATTAGGCAGCTGGAGCAATTGTACCCATTGTCAGGAAGCACAAATGAACACTTTTTCCTTACTTTGCCTTTCACTCGGTCTAGGACCCAGCCAGGTCAGAGTGAGTCTTCCCACCTCAGCTGAAACTCCCTGGAATGCCTTCACACGCATGGCTAGAGATGAGTCTCCTGTGAGACTGCAAATCTCAAGTCGTCAAAGACTAGGCATCCCAAGGGGCACTTTATTGCCATGTAACCTTTTCCTAGAGTTTTCCTTGTATGTAAAATAAGAATATTAATTTCTAAGTTCTATCCACTTCAGTTCTTAGAGTTCTATGTAGATTAATAAATCTTGTTTATACCAATAAGATTTAGCATCATATGTTCAAATAAAACCATAATCTCTTGGAACTGTTTCTAAAGTAATGGAATTAATAACATAGTCTGGATTTTCATATAAAACTAAAATTCTTGTTATTTCTTAGTTAAAATCAGTAACAGCAGAAAATTAGATTCTACATCTGAAATTTTTGAGAAAGAAATGAACTGAACCTTGTAGAATTTCATATGATTTTAAAAGCTGCATGTTTCTGAAAGCTATGACATATTAGGTATATAAGAGTGACAGAAAAGTTATAAAACAGTATAAAGTTATAAAGAGTATAAAGTTTATCTGTATGATGCTCTCAATTTTGTAATAATTTCTTTCTGGGTTAAGAAATTTCTAAAGAACTTTTCCATAAAACAATTTATATGCTAATTATAATCTATTACTCCTGTATTTTAAATGAATTTTTAAGATGACGTTTGTTAAATTTCCCAAATGGGTTTCTAAAACATAATTTTCTTATTCAGATGATTTTTTTCTCAGTTCACTTAGATAGGATCTTTCTGGCTATGTATCAGTGGACAAAACTTCCAAAGGAGGATTCCTGGTATCCACTGATCCTCCTGCTCTCTCAGAGCTGTCTGAGAGGGTTCCCCCAACTCTAAACTCTCTGTGAATGTATTTCTCAGTCTCTGTCTTATTCATTCTGAACAGTGGGAGAAATGGGAGTTGTAGACCTTCTGTGTGGTTACTTTAGCTTCAGGGGCTTATAGGACTAATAGTGTAAAGGCTAAGTGGATGTTTTTGTTCAGCAGCTCAGTGCATGGTTGTGAATAAGTACTGCAAGCATCTCAGCCATCATTTCTGGCTGTATGCTAAGTTAGTGTGGTCCTGGGCTGTGTCTCCATCACCTTCTAAACGATTGAATTCAGGCGTATGGCGAGCTTTGAGCCCAGTTAATAATGAATTTTAAGTCTTCATCTTAGGTAGACTGTTGGTTTGTGATACAGAAAGCCTTTATGTTGATATTGCTGGCTTTTGGAAGCTTTTGATTTCAGTTTTAGAAATAATGATATAACACCCTTACAAACATCAGAGTGGGAATGCATAGCCTCCTTCTGCTGACATTTATATTCACATGCAAAACTTAAATCTAGAGAGAACTTTGAAGACATTCTAAATAGTCATTTTATTCTTCGAAGAATGCATAGAAACCGTGCAGTTGCTCAGTTGCTTTATTGTGTGTAAATACCAAAATCATATATGGTTTATACTTAATATAAATGTTTAATACAAGTACTTAGAAAATATTTATCCATATTTTTATAGAGAAAGATGAAATTTGAGATTTAAAGGATTAAGTAATTTATTGAGGACAATAGATTAGAACTAATATTCACTCTAGATCTCTTGCCTTCAGGGTTAGTGAGCGATCTTTCTACATTTTCCTTAGATACTAGGACTAATGTTCATCAATATGAAGAATTATCTAGACTGTTGAGTGGCAGAAATTATTTTTGCAGAACTTTGACCACTGTCTACCCTTCTGCCTATAAGTATGATCTGTATTTACAAGCAGAACACAACAGTGTAGGCGTTGGTGATGGGGCCTGGGAAATGGATTTCCCAGTATTTCTCGACTGTTTTCAGTCCTGTGTAGTCTCTCTTGGTCTCTTGTATGGTTTTGTTAGAAACTGTTCTTTTGTTTCTCCCTCTCCATAATTGGACTTGGAGTTCCTCATTTTATCCTAAATCACTTATAGGCTCTAAAACTTGCCGAATACTAGATAC
Organism: Uromys caudimaculatus; assembly: GCA_028551405.1. Classification (NCBI taxonomy): domain Eukaryota; kingdom Metazoa; phylum Chordata; class Mammalia; order Rodentia; family Muridae; genus Uromys; species Uromys caudimaculatus. The sequence continues at coordinate 52,072,601 of CM052719.1, read as the reverse complement.
AGTGATCCTACAGATTAGCTGAAGATTAATACTACCTTGTTTGGCTTTTTATTTATATTAGAGAGTAGGGAAGAATAACAATAAACAGAAACTGAGTAGCAGACACAGTGGCATGGAACGCTCACCTACACTTTGTTTTCTAGGCTGCTTCTTTTCCGGAGAAAATTTTGTCCAGGCTCAACAGAGTTAGTTTTTTAGGAACTGAGAGTCATTTCATCACGTCTCCACTATGTACACCCATCTGCCACCCATTCTTTGGCATAGGTCACATATGAGTAATGCCATTGTTTTCTCAAAGCACAACAGGGTAGCCTTCTACAGCACTGAGCTTTGGCGCAGGAGAGAGACCGCTGCCTGTCCATAGGATTTGAAGTGCTGTAACATTCATCTATCAGCTTTATTTTTCAACTATTAATGTTTCAAGTCTAATTTATTCTAGAAAGTTATGATAGAAATATCGACATTTTAAAAATACTAAAATGTAGAACTTTTTAATTTTAAGAATTTTACATTTTCCCATAACAATTTACTTGGTAACAAATTCTTATGCTTTTTAAAAAAATGTATGATTAGAAGTAGTAAGAGATTCTATGGTGTCTTGTTAGTCCTCCTTCCTATTGTCTTCCTCAAATGAAAGGAATCCTGATTGGATATTGTGATCATGGCTATACCTGTCACATGTTTTCATTTTTAAGTTTATGGACAAGAGATATGATATATTATCAAGGAATGGCACCTGATCCTCCATGACCTATGCCTTTATCTTTTCTATTTGTTTCCTTTATATTATTGTGGTTTGTGTGGTTTGTGGGGTTTTTCTTTAGAGATGCAGTTGTACTGTAAGCACTTATCAAAGGGGAGGGATCTGTCTCCTGCTTTTGGTCTCTGAGATAACTTGTGTGATCTCAGAATGCAAGAGTAAGACTGCAGTAATTGTGGGTCTTCAGAGAGTGTGTCTCCAGGAAATGAAGGAAGGACATCAAAGACAACTGCCAGAGAGGAGCATACACAGGAGTGCCCAGCCTGCAGTTATTCCATACTCAGGTATAAAACATGGGGTTCCCAATGGAGGAATTAGAGAAAAGACTGAAGGAGCTGAAGGGGTTTGCAACCCCATAGGAAGAACAACAGTATCAACCACCCAGACCCCCAGAGCTCCCAGGGACTAAACCACCAACCAAAGAGCACACATGGAGGGACCGATGGCTCCAGCCGCATTTGTAACAGAGGATGGCCTTGTCGGACATCAATGGGAGGAGAGGCCCTTAGTCCTGTGAAGGCTCGATGGCCCAGTGTAGGGGGATTTGAGGGCAGAGAGGAAGGTTGGGTGGGTGAGTGGGTGAACACCTTCATAGAAGCAGGGGGAGGGGAGATGGGATAGGGGTTTTCCAGGAGGGACACTGGGAAAAGGGATAACATTTAAAATGTAAACAAAGAAAATATCCAGTAAAAAAAAAAAAAAAAGAAACAAGGTAGACTGCTCCTGAGGAGTAACATCTGGAGTTGATTTCTGCTCTCCATCTATGTGCACTGGCACATGCATCAACACATACAGTATATATGCCTACATATACCATACATGCACGCAGATGTCCACACATATGTACACATTCACACACACACTGAGGGAGGGAGAGAGAGGAGAGATCACTTTCTTCTTATAGGGTTCTAACATATGCATATGGAGCCCTGCCTGCAGTGTTCCCTTTGCCTGGGAACTTCAGGCTGCAGCTTGATGATGAGAGACGAGCACCATGGCTGTATAAGGCAATTCTCTGTGAAAAACAAACACTGGGGTGTCTTGATTCTCACTGAGTCTGCCCCCAACTTCACATGCACAAAACTTTCACATGCAAATAAGCCTTTCAGTATTTTTAACCAACTGACATTGGGGTTTCTCATTGTAGAGACTGTATGGATTATTGAGAAAGGATTTATATCCTGCAAACCATCATATCTTCAATATCATCATACCATCCATCTCTTATTACATCTGTTTACTGCCGTTCTCGTATCCTGTGTTGTAATGGGATACAATGGGATGAATATTGTGTTAATTATGGTACTTATTTTTTAGTAGCTGCTGTGCAGTTAGTGATAATCATTTTCTATTAAATTTTTTAATTTTTAATTATTTGTTGAGAAATTCATATTTAGTGTTGTTTTTTTATTATATTCACCATATCTTTCATTACCTTCCCAGATCTTCCACCCGAGTGTTCTTCATCTCTTATTTATTATCCTGTGTTTTAGTAGAACCTACTGAGTTCCATTAGTGTTTTTCATAAGCACATATACATGGGGCCATCCACTTGATGGTTAACCTGTCAGGGACTGCACTCCTAAAGAAAACTGACTCTTCTTCCCCTAGCAGCTAGCAACTACCAGTAGCTCCTCAGCTAGGGGTGGGGGTTTGAAATCCCCTCACCATCCATTCTAGAATGTTGATTGGCTTCATCTTGTACAGTCAACAACAGCTACAGATACTATGAAATCTTGAGTACAAAGACCCATCCACCCTCCATCCTCCCTCCATCCTCCCTCCCATGCACCCATCCATCCACCCACCCAACCACCCACCCATCCACCCACCCAACCACCCACCCATCCACCCACCCATCCATCCATCCATCCATCCATCCATCCATCCATCCATCCATCCATCCATCCATCCATCCATCCATCTATCTATCTTTGTCTGTAAATGTGTGTTCCATTTATGGCTAAACACTCTAAAGATACTTGTTCTCTTTAGTCTGTCCGGTTATGAATATGACTTAAGTATTATGGTGTTATCAACCACTTTCCTCTGCTTCACAGGAGGAAACCCATTTCTGGTATGACAAATCTGGTCAAGAAAACTTATTGCTGGGTAACTCATAGGCTCCAAAGCAAGCCTACTACTGTAGTTTTGCTAAATGGAGATAGTATAGAACTGCCTTCTAAATAAAGATATGTGCACTTACAGATGAGTAGAGGTCTCTGAGAATGTCAGTCTTTGTCCAGTGGACAGCTGAGAGACTCATATCTGGTTAATGGGACTTTCTACTATTCAGAGCAGATGTGTCTGAGTGGGCATTTCTCTACAGGACATAGAAACAAGTGGCTTCATGTTGTTGTAAGCTGGAGACAAAAATGATCCTTCTGTCTCCACAAAACACATGATTACAAAAAGACTTATTCATAAAGAATTTTCCTATCACCTCTCAGTCTCCTTGAATAAAGTTATATATCTATTTTTTTAATGGATAAAGGATATGTGTGAAAATAAAATTTTAAAGCAAGGGCTGAGACATTCCAGGGGGAGTTTGTAACGTATATCTTCTGTTCAAATTATAAGTGTTCCCAGGGCAACTAAGAAGGTAGTTATTTAGTTTTATTTTAAACTTTCTGGAAGGATCTGGAACATTTTAACAGTACAACTTTTAATTTCCTGAACAGAATGAATACTGGTTTTAAGGTCCTTGCATCAGCTTCTACAAGCAATTTCCTTTGAAAGCTCAGGGTAGTATTTTTCTCATTTTGTTGTCACTGTTTTTATATTTAAAGATTAATTGTTTCTCTTGTCTTTCTGCCTTGCAACTCCAGTCTTCAAACTCTCCAAAACAGTTGATTTAAATGAATTACTAATCTTATGTTTGATCTAATTCAGTATTGGATGGATAAGATAGAAGAGTTCAAAGAATCATACTTGCTTTTCAGATCGATAGAGTGGGTCTTGTTATACACACACACAATGGTGCTGTTTCTTATTTTGCTGATTATGACTTTAATAGTTTATAGTTGGGATAAATAGTCTGCTATGTTGGAAAAATGCTTTTGAGATGTTAATAAAAGAATAATATATTCCAGGGGAATTTTTTCTTTTCTTCTTGCTTTCTTTTTTAAATTTTACTTTTATTTTTTCATTATTCTTTTTAGACACAGGAATTTTATTTCATATCTAACTTATTTAAGTGAGGCTAATCTAAACTTTGTCCTTACATCGGTGTTTGGAGAATGTATATTCTAATTTACAACACTTACAATAGTATTTTCACTGACTTACATGTTATTTTTTTCAACTGAAAAGTTTTTTTCATACAGTATATTCTGATTATTGTTTTCACTCCCCCAACTCCTTAGAGATTCTTCCACTTTCCCACCCACTCAAATCCACACCCTTTCAGATAGGCATAATAATAATAATAATAATAATAATAATAATAATAATAATAATCCACACACTTTCAGATAGGTATATCATAATAATAATAACAACTAACAGACATCTAATAATAATAACAAAATAAACAGGCATATAATAATAACAACAAAAGCCTTACTGTAATATGAATAAAATGAAACAAACAAACTAGAATAGGACTAAATAACAAACAAAAGGGAGTCCATACAAGCACAAGAAACAAATCTAGACTAAGACACACACATTCACACTTAAAGAAAATCCATTAATACAAAGTTAGAAAACATAACATATAAGCAAAAGATTTGTAAATAAATTCAAATTGCCCAGACAAAGCATTATGAATCCTCTTCCAAAAAACAAAACAAAAAAAAAACAAAACAAAAAACCCCAAAACAAAAGAAAACAGACAAAAATCTGAAAATACCATTGAATTCATTTTGTGTTGGCCATTTATAGTTTTCCCTTAAGTGTGGTCCATATGCCCAGTGAGATTCTATTGGTGAAAATTAATTATTTCTTTGTAAGTGGTTATGAGTTAGAGATAGCTTCTAGGTTAAGAATGGAGGCTTCTCAGTATTGGGAGGCTACTTAACCTGTGCAGGCCCAGAGGATGCTGCCCTGATCTCTGTGAATTCATATGTTTATCGTTGGGTCTTGGTGCCTTGTGTGTGTGTGTGTGTGTGTGTGTGTGTGTGTGTGTGTGTGTGTGTGTCTGTCCTCTGTCTGTGTGTCTGTGTGTGTGTCTTCCATGCCCACTGATCTACATTCTTTCCACTTTCTCTTCTTATGCAGAAGAGTTGTATTTTGTTTTTCTATATGTATTTGGCCTACCTAGTCTCAGATTCTTGGCCAACTGGGCAGTGTTGGGCATGAGTTCTATCTTGTAGAGTGGCCTTACTGCCAATCAGATAGTCGTTGGTTACTCTTCAGGAGTAAATTTTCTAAAGAGAACAGAGGAGGATGGTATTTTGGAGGAAATTCTAGTTTTTAAAGTTTTCATCTTAATCTAGATACTTTTTGATTCCTATGGTTCCTAACTCTAGAACTCAGGCTCTTTATGTGTTTGTTAAACTTTTAAATATATCTCCTGTGGGTCTTTAGTATTTTAGATTTTCAAAAATTAATGGTTAAATATTAAACCTGAGACATTGGTCCCCATTGGACATGGTGAGATTTGGAAATGTGCTTGGTGATTAATACCTGTTCAGATAGCTGTTATTCATGTTGTAATGAGTAGAGGCCAGAAATAATAGTGAGACAGAGTATCTGGCTCATGGAAGGTGACCAGGAAGTGGTTCTTGAATGGGTGTGTGAAAGATCAGTCAAGTAATAAAGCTATAAAATGTCTCTTTTCAAATAGTTGGGGAGAATCAACTTTGTAAAATATCATACTATGTGTTCAAATATAGCATGTGATTGTCTTGTAAATATGCATGCACATGCAGAGGGTTTGATTTCTAGCAGAAATCAAAGCTAGACAATTATTTTGGTTGTATAAGAGAGAACTTGTCACTTGGTAGCTGGAGAAGAAGATATTTATTTAACACACTAATAGCTGAGCATTGGTGTCTTTGTTGGTCATGCCATGGTCCCTTCATCTGTCACGTGCCTCATCTTCACTTTGTTGTGTGGTTGTAGAATGAGCACAGTCCTTTAGAGTATTCCATAATAGTATTTGGTATGAAAGAAGCAGTACATTGGGAAAACATAGTATTTGTAAATAGGAGAACACAATAGTTTAGTAAATATATTTCTTACTTTAGAAAATCAGACTTTTAGAAAATCCGACATGAATGTGCCATGTGATGGCCTGTTTCAAAATGGGGAGGCTTTAGCTCTGTGATGCATGCTTTCCTAGTCTCCATTCTCACTGAAGTTTGCACTCTGCTATTTCAGTGAAGGAGAAAATAAATTCAATTAATAACAGGAGCTTTACTGAAGTGAAACATTGTTTAGTGTGTTGTAGCAGCATTCCTACGAAAAATGGGATGATTAACTTCCTCAGGAGGAAGGCTCATCTTGGAGATTTATTTCCTTCTCTCATGTAGTAGAGCAGAGACCAGAGTGTGAAGTTCCTTCCCTGACAAGGACACTTAGAGCTTTTCATAGTGACCTTTCATTGGTGGCCCAGAGTGAGTACAGGGCATTTAGAGGAAGGACACATTTGGAGGCACTGCATATGACATAGCTTTTAGTGTATAGTTGCTTAAAACTGCTGTGGAAGTCTAAAACCCTTTTAGACACCTGTATCTCCTCTTCCCCCCTCTTATTTTTCTGTGATTTTTAAATCCTATTTTTACTGTACACTTCTTTAATATGATACCATGTTCTCAAGAGAACCACATTGAGTCTAGACCTAGCTCTCTTCATCTTGAAGTAATTTGGAGTGAGACAGGGCGTTCATTAGTTTATCACAAAGGGCTAATGCAGAGCTTGGCACACATGAGGCTCTTAACTATTTTTTGCATTTGTGGAATGTGTAAGTGCTAAAATGTATGGTGCAGAAACATGATAGAAATTCCAAGCCAAGGTAATCAGTATGAGTGGGGTTCCAACCTGAACCTTTAATCCTAAATGGTAATTTCCTTCATTTCGAATGTTTAATAAACCGTATCCCAACTCGCTTCTTTTTTCTTTTCTTAGAATTGTTCATTCATCCAAAATGAATGCTTGAATTTTTACTCATGCTATCTTTCTAGGCGCTGAAGATGCAACATTATAAATGTATTTTATAGGATTTATTTTATAATGGATGGAGTTGTGTAAAATGGGCTAAATATAAGTGTGGAAATTCGATTAGTTGGGTGGAAGAGCAATGGAGAGGACAGACCCACAGGTAGGATGCACTGAACTCAAATGGAACATTTCCCTTAGCAACATAATTTTACAGTGGAGAGAGGTCAAGCACAGGGAAGGACAAGGCACTCACACACAGCGGAGACTCTTAGCCAGCACTAGATTTGTAGAACATGAAAGTAAGAGATCAACTCAATAAGACTTACAGACCCAGGTCCAGATGGGTTCACTGCAGAATTCTATCAGACCTTCAAAGAAGACCTAATACCAATACTCTTCAATCTATTCCACAAAATAGAAACAGAAGGAACACTACCCAACTCCTTCTATGAGGCCACAATCACACTGA
>CM052719.1:52037291-52064767 GCA_028551405.1 Uromys caudimaculatus | reverse complement strand
CCTGTGTCTAGCACTCCAACAGTTCCCCTGTGTCTAGCACTCCAACAGTTCCCCTGTGTCTAGCTCTCCAACAGTTCTCCCGTGTCTACCTCCTATCTCTTGGTAGAATCCTACTGGAATCATGCATATGCTTGTCTGTCTATCTACTTGCCTTAGGGAGATCTGAACTTAAGTAGTCATCAGGTTTGACAAGGCCTTTTTTTGACCACTCTGCCTTTTCCTCAGCCCTCTTCCACTCTGTAGGTTATCTTCTTTAAAAATTAGATGATCCGAGTTAGGCTAATTAAGACTGTAAATTGATAGGACCCAGAGGAATAATGAGATTCCAAGAAGCAGAATGAGATTCACCTCATTCTGAAGGTTTTCAGGTATCTGCTGTGGTGATGTTTGTTTTCTAGTCTACAACTTCTTGGCAAAATGGGGTTGTCTAGGAGTGTTGGGAGTCTTTGCTATGTGTGCTGAACACATGGGAAGGGGTAGATCTTTGGGCCGAGGTCTGGGTAACATTTATTTTAAATGTTGTATCTATATCTTGATAGAATGATATAAGGATAGTAATCAGCTACACAACAGTAAATACCAAAACTGAAATAAAGAATGCCAAAGAATTTCAGTAGATTTTTAAATCAGGTACAGTTCTTTTTCTATATAAGAAAGAAGAAAGCCAGGCATTTCTTAGACTTCAAATTCTAAGCTGTTGTTTTCATGCAAATTCAGTAACTTAATGTCTCTGATTGCTTCTTACTTGGCTATATCTAACTAGCCCATCGATTTCAGTGTAGGCTTGTTTCCAACAAATGCCTGAAAGGAACGGGTGCAAATGATTCATAGGATTTTAAGCATATTTGGCAGAGTCCTCTTCTGTGCTTTGGAAAGTGGTTGATGCTAAGGGACTCTGCAAAGCCCTTTTTCTGTCTTCTACCTGTCTGGAATGGCCATGAACTGTGTGGTTAGTGGTTTGGATTAGATAAATGCATGGGTTGGCATTGATCCGCAGGCTGCCTCTTTTTTTCCTTAATAAGCCCTGAGAACAGCATTCTCAGTGGGTGTGGAAGTGGGTGGGACATGAAGTGATGGTTTTATATTGCATTGCCTGGCTACAGCTTGGCATTTCTTTCCTTTTTCTTTGCGTCACTGGTATTGGTGCCACTAATTTTGCTCCCCACCCCCAACACTTTCATAACATGTTTCCCAGGGAGCTGCTTGGTGTCTCAGCGTTGTTTTCTTTGGAGTCTTAGGACTGCTCTCACTGAACCACCTGGGAGGAGTTATTCACCCATCTTATGTGATTAATGTTAAGACTTCCTCTCTGGGGGTTATTTGTCCTCCTACATCTTCTCCCTGGTGAATAATGGATTATAAACTCTAAATGCCCCACACCCTCAAAAGTGGGGAAAATGGGTCATAAAGTAGGAAAAATGTAGAAAAGAATCCTCTGTTTATTGCCTCCGGTGAGTATAGAAAGCAGAAGTTAGCCCATTTTCCGGCAGAATGAGAACTCTACCCTTTTATGACCCCAACCATGGAAACCTAAAAGAGAAATTTCTTTTAGCTGTAATCTTACGTCTATGTTCTTTATACTTCATTTCCTTTTCTGTTTATACCTGTTATTCTCAAAGCTGACTGAAATGAAGAGAAAGGTCACTGTTTTCAAAGCTTCCTAGAGAAGAGAAGAGTTCCTGGGGATTGTATTGAGTTAGATCTGAAAAGGTGGGTAGAATTGGATTGGGTTGTGTTTAATTGTATTTATTTTGGGGGGGAGGGTAGCTGCTACTTTTGTTTTGTTTTGTTTTCAAGCCAGGGTTTCTCTGTGTGTGGAACTTCCTTTGTAGACCAGGCTGGCCTTGAACTTATAGGTATCTGCCTGCCTCTGCCTTGAGAATGCTGAGGTTAAAGACATGTGCCAACATGCCTTAATCATGGCTTGCAAAAGGTTATATTGTTCCCTGGAACTAGCAAATGGAGCACCATTGCTTTACTTGACACTGAACAGGTTGGGGGAAAAGAATTAGGAAAATAGATTTGCTCAATGCCATCCCACATAGGAGAATCAACTTTACATTCCCACACTGAGTTTTACGTTTTTCCTTCCTCCCTCCCTCCCTCCCTCCCTCCCTACCTAGCTTTCCCATTTTCATGTGGAACTTACACTAGCTTTGAATTTATAATCTTCCAGCAGACCACAGAGCTAGAATTACAGGCATGTGTCATGTGCTCCCATGCCAGGGTAGATTCTTCATTCTTTCCCTGAAGTGCTGACTTGGTAAGACCATGCGCCTCCACATGCCAGTAGTCCCGACTAGCTCCCAGAGGCTGCTCTTTGTCCCGGTGATGAGTTAGTTAAATCAGTTCTCCTGTTCCTGCTTTGGTCATGTGTTTGTTTATAGATTCCTCCAATCTTATGTTCATCTTACAGGATCGCTTGTTCAGTGGTATTTACAGTTTACACATTAGCACTTCCATTCTTGAATTCACTCTGAACTCCTAACTTGAGATAGAATAGTGGTTTGATTTCTAGATTTACCCATTATTGTTTAGATTAATTTCCCTTCTGTTTCTAGGCTTCGTAACAAACATAACCCTTTATATTCACACTCCTGCTGGAATAGCTCCACCTGTAGAACCCAAACTCTGGGTTCATAGTTTTCCTCCTGTTCTGTATTTGTAATCATTCTGTGTCTCTATTCATTTCAGTATGATATTTCTGTGTAAATTTACAGGTTTCATATTTATTTGGGTGTAATAGAACACCGTTTCTTTGCCATGGCCAAAGGAAGCTTCGATCTATATTCTGTTCTATAAAGATGTAGAATTAGCCCATCAAAGTATTTGCTGCCTCAGGAAACATGAGAGGAGGTTTGAAATAAATGAAATGGTTCTTCTGTGACAGTGTGTGTGTTTGTCTGTGTGTGTCTGTGTATCTGTGTGTTTAACATCTGCCCTCTGTATAATCAAGTCAGAAGAGAAAACATGTTTTTAAAATATATTAATGTGTTCTTATGGGGTTAGATTTCATGTGATTATAAAGGGCTCCAGTGTCTGCTATGGTCCTACTTAACTTTTTCATTATTCTGTAAACAATATAATGCCTCCAGGAACTTTGGAGTGGTTACTGCATGTTCAGTTGTAGGAGAGATGGTATTATACAGGGCACGTTTTGTTATTTTTCTCCAAATAGAATGAGGACTATGTCCTACCTGTCTATATTTCAGTGTTGCTGGTACTGATCATTTAATCAGTTTTCAGTAGAGAAATGCCTATGGAACTAATTTAGATTACATTAAAATAGCTACTGAGGATCCTTTTTAATGCTTGCTGTAAAATAAGAAAGTACACTGGATACTAATGAATTCTAAAGTGCAAGAAAGATTACATCTATGTGTGTGCAAAGGCATTTGGAGAATCTGCATTCAGCTCATGCCTAAGCATTACTTATGGCACTTAGCTTTATATGAAGATGAATACTAACAATGGCAATATTGATTGTTATATCTGATTCATTTAGAGGTACTACAGCACCCGTGCAATGTAAATGCTTATATCATTCTCTGGCTTCTGGGCTCATGAGTAGCCAAGAAAGAAATATTATAGGTCACTCTTGAAAGTTATGAGCATCATTCAATGCAGTATATTTTCCACCCTAAGCACCTATTTGTCTATTTGCATATTACTATGATGGCAAAATTTTTAAAGTATGAGTTGGGGTGAATGCCCTCAATCTTTATATTGCAATGGGGAAAGCATACTGGTAATATGTCTGAAGCAGCCAGCACCGGATTCTGGCATTCTATGATCGGTTTCTTCTATGATTGGTGGCTATTCTGAGCTCACACAATAAATGCTCCTAGTTATAAAAACATGAGCATTTGGTAAATATGTGCTATGCAAGAATGTCCTGAGGGAACTTGGATGGTCTTTACAGTTAGATGTTGTGCACAACATGGCCAGAGGAAAGGTGCCTATAAGGTTAGAGGATAGCAGGAATTAGGAGGTAGGCTGGGGGATGGTTTCAGTAGAGAATGCCAGTGAACATGGCTGAGTAGCTTCAGACTGTACAGCTGTGGCTATTCCTGAAAGGATAAAGTGATTGGCCAGAGTCAATAGGTGAACACCCCAGGAGTCTAGAAAGACCACTGTGTCTTTTTTCTGCCCTATCTATAATGACTTTTTCTCCTCCTTAGCTTCAGACTTTTGGAAATGAGATTGACATCAAATTTTGTGGATTACATTTGGATATACTTGAAAGAGAGAGGGAGAAGGGAGAGAACTTATATTTATCCAATGTTTAAAAGCTAAATTTATTCCCAGCATGGTTCGTATATTATGCAGCTAATTGGAAACCTTCACAAGGCTATGTAGGTAAGAGAAATCTCTGAACACCATCTGTGATCACGGTTGCTTTGACCTGGCTGAAAGCAGGACATATGAGAGCAAGTGTGTTTCTAGGTTCCGATGTAATTCATTTATTATATTTGTCAGTTCTGAGGAGCAGACCAGGCAAAGGCAGGGTGAGGGTTGCTGCTTCAGGAACATCCTGCTCTTATGGGGCTGGGGAATCTCTAAGACTCTGTCACATGCATTTTAGTCCCACTGACACATTACTCCCACGCCCTTGTGGGTAGTAAAGTTAAAATTTTAAAAATGTTCTCTGATCTTCCACCCACTGATCTCATAGACATTTAAGTTCAATACTGCATCTGGAGAAAGGTTAGTTGAAATGCAATTTATACTGTTTTATTTTTTAAAAAACTAAAAAATTGGTCTCTGTCTGCGGTAGTTTTGAAATTATAATAATAAATTGACTTCCATTTTTAAATGTGTTGTTAGTCATCATACTTTAAATTCCGTAGCGTTACTATTAGTGACCTACTTATCATGATTGTCTCCTCAGTAGGAACAGTGTGCATGCGCCGTTGGTTACATGCAGGCTTCTAAAGGCTGTCTGTTAATTGCCACGTTATGTTGAACATCAACATGTTAAGTAAACACTGCGATTCTCTATGGCTGGATGACATTGGGTGGAGGAGTGTGATGTGTCTTTGTCAAGGCAACCCTTTAGTGCATAGTTACTCTGATGAGTTAAATGTCTCCTGTTGCTATTGATAAAGGTAGGGCACCTTTCCCCCTGTGATCATCTGTGTATTCAGTGATTCCTGGAGTAAAAATAAAAAGATGGAGCCCTTCCCTAACCTTGCTATCACCCAGCGTTGTGGTCTAAAGCATGTTGCCTGACCTCCCTTGCTTTCACCTCCCTTGTGTATAAAGTGAACCCTTCCAATTAACATCAAACTCCCTGGCTATGCTACAGAAAACAAGGGGTCCTTGGTTATAAGCGGCTCAGGCTTCTCATCCCAAGTTAATTAGGATATCACTAGTTCATCCAGCTGGACACTTTTAGGAACGTGTGAAAAGTAATCTTAAGTCAGATATCTCCAGTGTGTCCCGTCCTCTGTGAGAGTTTGATAAATGTTGTTAAGAAATCATTGACCACTATAAGAAGACGGGAAGAGATGAGATTCTACAGAAAAGTGTATTTACCTTGTTCTGGCAGCTAGAAGTGAGAGTGGTGAGTGAGTGTCCTGGGAGACAGATGGCAATGACATGATTCACTGAGGCTTTTGCTGAGAGGATTTGCTCCCAGTGGGCTATGGCAGAGAACTCCACAGCAAAGGCGTCCTTCTCCAGGAAATCACTGGAGTGCTTGTGATTAACCTCCATACCCACACTGGCCAATGCCACGTTCCCTTTCAGTGTGAACATTTCTGTCCGTGTTTATTTCCTTTTTGATTTCCCTAAACTCTGGGGATTAAGGAAGCACCATGTAGAATTGGAAAAATTAAAGCCATTATACTATCACTCTTACCATGTTAGCTTTAGATGTGACCTTTTTAATGACTGTTCCTTCTGACTTGGGCCACCGTAATCAAGTATATTTAAAAGGAGCTGAGCGATCTCTGCACTGCTGCCATTGGGTATTGTCTGCCATCTGCAGAGCACTGTGGGGGTGGCCAGACAGCAGGCAGGCTCTGATGGAGACTGGCTTCTCCTTTTAATTTTATTGGAAAATTCTGCATTGACTTAAGATACGCACACTTCATTCTTCTTTTGATCATCCTGTGTATGACTGGTAATTTTGCTCCCACTTAGGGATCTTATCAATTGCTAATTTCTATAAACAGACAACTGTAAGTAGTTTTTCTGACAGTTTTATTTCCTTAAGCCTAACATTTATCTATTTATGTGTTACTCAATTAAATGCTGTTTCTACAGAATGTCTTGTGCGTATGACTATACTTGTGTGTGTAAAGGTGCAAACACAGGTTATACGTGCGTCTGGAAGCCAAGCATGATGTCTTCCTCAGTTTTTCTCTACCTTAATATTTTAGTCAGTGTCTCCCACTGGACGTGAGAATTTGCAGTTCCAGCTCGACTGGATGGTCAGCAAATTCTAGAAGTGTGTTGTTCCCTCAGCTATGCCCTTTCTCAGTTACTCCATTAAAATGTTTGTCGACCAGGAGTCATCTTCACAAAATCCACTTGTGCCAAGGTTAAGTTATATCCAATTCAACAAAAAGCTTGTTTTTCTGTCTAAAGTCTTTAACTTAGTTTTGAAACTTTCTAACTTTCTCTCTCTCTGTCTCTGTGTCTGTCTCTGTCTCTCTCTTTGAGAATCCATTGCTAGTCTGTATACATCTGAATTGTCTGTATATTAGATAAGAAAATAATAGAAGTAATTATCTCTTAATGTCATAGCTTTGAAAGGGACTATCACAGTTGCTTATAGGTTTCTGTCTTGTGATTTTGAAATATCTCTATGTTTCAAATGTAATAATTTTTTATCATTACAAACATAAGAGTGGGTATTTGTCTTATTTAATACTTGTCAGTTTGTAGCTCATAAAATAGCTCATATTATCTTGAAAAGTTTTAACAAAGCAAAATATAAAACTTTAAATTTTGCTGTACTCATAAAATGACAATCTGGAGTAATTTTTGCATTAGAAACAAAGGCATGTGAAGGAATCAAGTCCTTAAGATCTGTTACCTTGGCAGTAAACCCGTTAGCCTGCTGTTGGAGACAGAGAAACGGATATGTACGGTAAAGTAGGGTTCCAGCTGAAATAGGCGTGGCCTATGGGCTTTCTGCCTTTCTCTGGAATCGATATTTTGATAGTTTCTCTTAAATGTAATGCTACTTTAAAGCACGTACCTGTTGTACATAATACAAAGCTGAAATTGACATGAAGTTGACAGCAGCATTCCTAGTTCAGGATGAGATTTCTTTTGCCCTAGCATTCTGTAAAACATGCAGCAAGGTACAGATTTAGTAGTTTATTCAGACCAGACTCAGTCCTAGATCTTTGAAAGTATACCTCATAAAATAGTCAATTAAATTTCTTTCTAGCTAAGAGGGATTCTATATATGCTATGCATCAAAAATTTTACTTGGGAAGAGGTGGAGCCCATTCTTTCTCTGAGGTACCTTCTAGAAAGTTGTTTGCCAGGCAGAACAGAAAGCAGAGTACCTCAGAGACCAGCTTCTTGGCCGTCAGAAGCCAGAGCCACCCTTTCAATCTCTGTCTTGGCTGTTTCCTTTAACCTAATTCTCTTCATCTCAGATAAGTCATTTCTCTCTTCCTTCCTTTAATCCTTTTTTCTTGCTGGATCTCTGCATCAGGGACTTCTTGGGTTTACAGGAGTTTGTAGCAGTCAGACGGAGTCTGAAGTTCCCTGTTGTCTGTCTGTAAATTTTGTCTACTCTTTTGTAGTGTGCTTCTTTTCTGTGTCTGAGCTCTATGTTTTCAAACTAACTTTTTTAGGATTTATTTTCATTATTTTTAGTTCTGTGCATATGTCTGGGTGGGGCATGTGCATGTGAGTGCAGGTGTCTATAGAAATCAGAAGAGGGTGCAGAATCCCCTAGGTCTGGAATTACAGGCAGTTGTGAGCCATCTGTCATGGGTGCTAGAAACTGAGCTCAGGCCTTCGGCAAGAGCAGCAACCCCTCCCGGCTGCTGAGCCGTCTCTCTGGCTCTGCAGCCCATTTAATCCCTGCCCGCCTTAGAACGTTTTCCTGATCTGCCCTTGGCTTCTCTCATTGCTTCCTGTTTTGCTCATGCCTGGGCCATCTCTGAATGGTTTTTAGAAGCTTTACTTCATATTGTGTGCCATTTTAAGTCAGAAAAGCTTACTCTCAAGAGCACAGCTGCTGCACTGGCACTGAACACAGACAGCACTAATCGTATTTACCTTAATATTTTCTTATTAAATGTATTAAATAGTCCTTTTAGAAAAACCTTTAGAATATTAAGAACACATTAGTATGCTCATTGCTCACAGGTGGTTGTTTTTAGTGTTCTCTTTTAGTTATTTTAATATATGAAGTCATATTATCTAACTTCTTTGTCCTTCCCATTATGGCCTTAGGGGAGGGGGTGGGAAAGGGGTTTCCAAAGGGGAGACCTGGAAAGGGGAAAACATTTGAAATGTAAATAAAATAAATGTCAAAAAAAAAAAAAAACCAACCCAAATACCAACACACACACACACACACACACACACACACACACACACACACACACTCATACACCACTAATATATTGAAACCAGTAATCTCTTGTAATTCTTTATAGGAAATATGTTCATCTTAACAGGTAATGAATAAATGGGCACTAAGTGCCACTAACACTGCTCTCGGTCATAGACTCGTTCATACAAAACAGTAGCAGAACAAATAAAGGGAAAGACTGTGGGCATAATGGGTTTCCTTCTGCATTGCTGCTAACCTCATTAGATTGCTGCTTATGCAAATGGTAGATGGTCTCTGGTGACTGCATAGGCAGGAAGTCATATAAGGCACAGCTACCTTACTCTATGAATCAGACTCACTAGAACATTTGTGAGACACAACCATGTGTGTGTGCGCGCACATGTGTTGCTTGTATGTGTGTAGAGGTCAAAGGTCAACCTTGAATATTATTTCTAAGATGCCATCCACCTAGTTTGATTTTGCGAGTCTTTCTTGTTCTCGAGCTCACCAGGTTGACTAAGCTGGCTGGCTAGGGAAGCACGTGTCTCCACAGTACCAGGATTAGAAGCATATAGTACATGTGTCTGACTTTTCTGACATGTCCTGTCAGACCCTCAGTTTTGCACAGCAAGCACTTGACTGACTGAGATATCCCCTAACATGCTCCCCCAGGGCACTTTCATTGGCATATACATGAAGAAATTATGTGTGAAAGTCATAGATAAAAGTGTGAGGGGAGTACCTTCAGAGGCCGAGCTCCCCAGGTGCCTTCTCAATAAGTATTAATAAATAAGTCCTTAGGACTCACTTATCTTCTTACTGGATTCGCCTCACCTGGTTTAATGCATCTCAGGGGAAATGGAGCAGTTAGGTATTTGTAAAAAGAGAGTGACTGGATTCACATGTGCAGAAGAAGCATAAAGCAAGCTATCTGGAGAGGAAGCAAAGGGAACATGTCTTGTTGATGAAAACAAAAGCCTTCCAGACTGGGTCAAAAGGTCACCGTCTGACCTAGTGCTCTAGTGTGACCCTTCATCAGGTTCACTATTATGACGGCTTTGGAGGCTGTATGAGAAATTGCATTTAGTATACAGATAAATGAAATGGACTAGAGCAAATGTGTTTAAAGCTGCTTACCTCTATTCCCTTTTACAGTCTGGGTATGTTTGGGCCTAAAAACTTAAAACATCATTGTAAAGAGAATAGCAAATTATCACATTCAGCCAGTTAGAATGGATGACCTCAAACCAGTAATAGGGGCTCTGGCAGAAGCATGCCAGTTACCAAATGAAGCGAGTACTCACACTGGATTCTCCCAGCTCCCGTTTTGGAACACTTTGAAAGCTGACATTTTCAATTAAATAACTCTGTTCACTATGGATAGAATTTGAACAACATTAATGCTTTCTATCTGAGAATAAGACTAAAAATAATTTACTATGGTGATTTTATTATTCTCACCTGTTATAGTTTTGGACTTTTAACCGTATTTTGGAGAAGAGATTCGGCCACCTGGTCCGTTTTACTCTGTTCTGTGATCTTGCTTTGTGTTCTTCATAACACTTGGAGCAACAGGCAACCCTTCCTTCATTTGATGAGGCTGACTTCCTCATTAAAATCTGTGTTGTAGGAATATATATATATATGCTTTGCTTTTCACCACTACACCTGTCCCTACCCAGAGCCATGCCTGACAAGTATTAAGCATTCAGTGAATATGTGCTCAATAAACATAAATGCAAGTTTGCTGGTAACCTGGAGGACTAAGGTAGGAAGAAATGGAAGACTACCCTGAGTGTGAACAGAGGGGCACAGTGACTGGCAAGTCCTATTTGCCAGGATCTCTAGAGCAGCTTGGGCTCTGTGAATGTCCTGTCTTCTGGAGATTGTTCCAGCCAAGGCAAACATTAGCCACTTTGCTGGGGATACTTTTAATGACCTTCCTGTGCCAAAAAAGGAAACTGGATAGTTTGTATTTTATAAAGCACCCACCAATATGTCTACACTTTATTTGATGGAAATACAGCCTACCTTTATAGCTCAGGCTAGTGCAGAACTCATTGTCATCATGTGACAGTCTCCTCTGCACTTCCTAGTCTCAGCTTAAGTACTTACCTTTTTTGAACAATTGAAATTAGAATGATTTCAAGACTAGTATAATATTGTCTTCTCTTAGAGTATTCTAATTTTTAAGTATACAATAAAGAAATATATAAATGAATATATTACTGAAGCGTGATGAACCAGTGCTTTTCAGATAACAAATTGTGGTTCCATTAGTAAGTAGATCATTGAGTTAATTCAATACCTTTCAAGTAGAAAGATAAGTAGCTATTCTTTATATAGGAAGATAGACAGTGCTGTCCGAGAGTGTCCTCGTGTGTGTGCCTGAGCCATGGTAAGCCTTCCTCCTTAACTTTAGTGAAAGTGAGAGAACATCAAGCCAATTATGTGATCTGTAACTCACCAGTGGTGGCTTTACTCAGAGGAACTGCTAAGACTCAAAGTTAGATATTTGCCCATGGAAAAATTTACCTTGTTATTGTGTATCAGGACCCTGGACCTAAAGCTGCATGTAATGTTCGGCTATGTACTCACACAGATGAGGAGCAGGGAGTGAGCAGTAGATCACTTGCATTGAATGTGGCTACACGCTTGACAACAGTCTTATTTAGGCCTCTCAGTACAATTTAGAGGAATTGCTGTCATTATCTCTAAATTACTAGGAGAAAAAAGAACTTCTGTCATTTTTGGTTTCATCTTCTCTCTGCCATGTGTATAAAAGCAGAAGAAAGCCGGGCAATGGTGGTGCACGCCTTTGATCCCAGCACTGAGGAGGCAGAGGCAGACGGATTTCTGAGTTCGAGGCTAGCCTGGTCTACAGAGTGAGTTCCAGGACAGCCAGGGCTACACAGAGAAACCCTGTCTCGAAAAACCAAAAAAAAAAAAAAAAAAAAAAAAAAAAAAAAAAAAAAGCAGAAGAAACAGTAAGTACAGTATTAAAATAAGCCCCATTAACACTAAATTACAGAGCATTCCTCTGTATCTTCCTCTTTCACATCTATCTTTTACAGTGAGGCAGGGTGACTCAGCCAAGATTGTAAATAAATATTATCTACTATCTGGTCTCTAAATTGTTGGAAGCAAGGGTTCTTGTTCTTTGGGGCAAGAGTAGAGAAGGTTGTTAGGTGGCAGTCTCTCTTCTCTTTTCTGAGCAGTTCCACTCTGGCCCAAGACTTAAATGGCCCCTTGAACTGAACAAATGTTATAGTCACTATAGTCTGCCTCCATAATTGATAGGTAGGTATGTATCTGTCTTTATTCAATCATGTCTTCTGAGGGCTATTTCCTATTCTCAGCTTTCCAATCTCATGCTATATTCTTTTGGGGAGAAGTATTATAACCTTCATCTATTTAGTTACATTTCTTGTGAGACATACACTGTTAATGTAAAGGTGCTACAATGAATGGGAAGCAATGAACATGGGCTTAGATTCTAGCGGTACCACTTGTGACCTCAGCAATATCATTAGTCATCTGAGCTTTTCTGTCTCATGTGGGACTTGGTAAGGATGATAAAATTTATCTCTTAGTCTGGCCTTTGTTTTTTATGACCCAATTCATTAAAAACTACTCAGAATTCTGCCTGGCAGTAGCTAGCCTGTTTGCTGTGGCTGCCAACCAGAAAAGCCCACACCTCTAGGCTGCCAAAATAAGCAGGATCAGCCTGCCTGGACATTGCCAGATTCATTTGTCAGAACCTAATCCCACAAGTGTTTTTCCATGATCCACAGCTCACCTAGTGTTCAGGAGTTCATGCCCACTGGAGGAAAGTCTCATGTCAGGATACATGAACAGAACAGTATAAATAGATGGGGCAAAGGTTGTGAGCTGAGAAGCACATGTTCTGGAACAGGGAGGAGGCTTGAGCACCGAGGTGTTTGAAGGATAAATAGGATTTGGATAGAAAAGATGCAACAAAATAAGGAAACAAATGTGTGTTTGTGTAGGAGTGGCAGTGAAGAGGGAAGAAGGTCGTTAGAGAGGGGAATTGAGTGTAGAGAGTAAGGAAGGATTATAGGATAAGAAATACAGGAGCTTCTAAATTTCTGAATATCAACTCAATAGTCAAGAATCTTTGTCTAGCCCAGTCTGATGGTTGACTGCAAGCATCCACATCTGCATTGGTCAGTTGCTGGCAGAAGCTCCCAAGGAGCAGCCACACCAAGTTTCTTTCAACAAGTGCCTCTTGGCAACAGCAACAGTGTTGGGGTTTGGTGTCTGCAGACATGATGGATCCCCAGATGGGTTGGTCCCCGGATGGCCCTTCCTTCAGTCTCTGTTCCAGTTTTTGTCCCTGTCTTTCCTTTGGACAGAAACATTTCTGGGTTAAAAACTTTGAGATGGGTGTGTGACCCCATCCCTCGACCAGGGGCCATGCCTATCTATTGGAGGTGGTCTCCACAGGTTCTGGTGGAAGAGCTGGCAGGACTGGAGGAGCATAGGGGGATTGCAACCCCATAGGAAGAACAACTGGCTGGCCAGACCACCCAGTGCTCCCAGGGACTAGACCACTAACCCAGGAGTGTACAGGGAGGGATCAATGGCTCCAGATACATGTGTAGCAGAGGATAGCCTTGTCTGACATCAGTGGGAGGGGAGGCCCTTGGTCCTGTGGAGGCTTGATATATCAGTGTCGGGGGAATGCTGGAGCAGTGGGGTGGGAGAGGTTGGGTAGATGGGGAGCATCCTCATAGAGGCAAAGGGGAGGGGCAGAGGGCAGATGTGGGATGGGGGTTTGTGAAGAGGTAACTGGGAAGCAGGATATCATTTGAGATATAAACGAATGGAATGATTAATAAGAAAATGATAATAATAAAAATGAATCTTTGTTTATCCTTTCCCTCCTTTCTGCTTTCTAAAACTGAACAGCAAATGCCAAATAAACCAATTCTGTCTGTGCTGATTGGAATTAGCACATTCTTTTGCAACAGGGAAAGCTACTGGAAAGCCATACAGTACTCCGAAGGTTGCTTAGCTGATGGGGCTCAGGTAAAAAGGGTTAGAAGAATTATCTGTTCAGTGTTATTCACCTGAAGCAATATGACCGCTCATTTCAATGAAGAAGAATTTTCAAATGGGTCATAAGCCTCAGGAGTTTATTAGTTACCTGTTCGATAACCAACTCAAACAAAAAATACACAAAAGCCTACTAGGTAAGGAAGGCTGTATCTGCCCCAGAGTGCATCTTTAGACACTCTAGTACTCTCTTGTAGTGCTCTGTTCTTATTCTTTGGGTGACAAATTACAATGATTTTATAATGTATTCATACACATTAGTGAACTTTTTTCCCCTTCTCACTCTGGCCCTGCTCTCTTCAGCCCTATTAGTGAATTTCTTATCTTGAACTATCTTTTATATTTAAATTGCTGTCTTTTTATAATACATAGTTACATTAGAAAAAAAGCAACCACAGATAAGTGGGAGCCAAAGCCTCCTATGAATTCAGTTTCCAGAGTAGCGTTATAGTGCATATTTAGTCACACCTCTTTTCTTTGTAAGGACCCTAAAATCTCCACAGCCTAAACTATTTACCTGTTCTCTCCTTTCATTGATGTTGGCTTTGGGGATGGCCCTGGTAGAGCTGTCTCCGGCTCAGAGTGTCATCTCATAGCCACTCCGTGAACAGGCTTGCTCTTACCGTGGAGATGATCTTGAGGCTGAGTCTAGCCTCCCTGTACATGCAAGATTTCTGCTGCCTATGGCACAAGACACACTTGCTCATTGTTTACTGGTCAAAATGGTGGGTTTTCGTGTGTGTGTGTGTGTGTGTGTGTGTGTATAACCAGCATCAATAGAGTAGAAAATTTCCTTGCAAATCCTAGGAAGTAAGGTATGTAGCATGTATGCATGAAATATAATTCCATTTATGGGAGACTAGATCATAAATATTCTTTTTTACAGACAGAATACACTGTAGGGTGATATAGCAAGCACATTGTAATTTCTTGGTGATGAATACCCTTCCCCAGAGGAGAATAATCCAAACATAGCACATATTGTATTTTTTTTCTCTTATAGTATTAATGTAGATGAACACATATTAAAATGGTGGTGGTATGCACTTACCCAATTAACCTATTAAAATATCTTTACATGTATGTATGTCTTCAAAGTATCTTTCCTCATAAGTGTGTTTTCAGTGTGATTTTGATGCTTTGTTTTATAATGTTGGTTGTGAATTGTTTCAGTAGGCCCCAAAAGAAGACATTTTGATTGTTCTCTCCAGGTTCTTTAAGATGCGCTGGTTTTCCTAAGTGAGCTCTGAACATCTTTAACTGTTAGTTGTTTGCCCTCTCCTGTCACGTGCACTTCTCAGATCTTATGTATGTCACTTTTTAACCTTAGGTAGAGCATTTTGAATAGTCAGGTATATGAAAGTAGAGCAGGCTAAACGGTGTGCTCATTGGGGTGGGCTGTCTAGATAGCAAGGGCCTCTTAGCGTAGATCAGCATTGGATCCCTTGGCTTGTGCTTTGCGCCCAGTTTTGATGCTTCTCAGAACTGGTCCTTTCATAAAGGGAAACCTTCAGTGTCAGAAAAATATTTTCATGATACAATTGATCTTTCCATTGCAGTAAAGTAGGCTTCAGTGATAAAAAGTGTTGAAAGCTGTACTGTCTGCTTAGGTTTTATTGATCAAATCTTAGTACTTAAAGTTTTTGAAGAGAGGCCAGGAGTTTGTTTTAAATTGAGAAGTAGCATTTTGGTACATTGTGCTTTTGCTTTGGTTCATGTCTTTACATTTTTGGCATCCTTTTTTGAGGTTTTATTGACCAGAAGTTATGGTTTTTGTCTTTATGGATTAGCTTCTTTTTGAAAGGAGTGCCTTGGGTTTAGAATCAAACTGGTGATGGCTCCAGTGTTTCTGCGGTTAAAATCACCTTGATTAATGGGAAATACTTTTTCTGCATATGTCAGACCAAATCTGAAGGTGACACCTTTGATTCGCAGCTATTTCAGTTCTGTTCAACCAGCTTTGCTGACCAGTTTTCAGATTTAGTGTCACATAGACTCATTAAAAACATGCTCACGTTAAATTTCACTTTTTATAAAGTCTAAACTGCTCATGATATTGAAGACATTGTTCTGATCTCCATCTTATGAAAACAGCGGTTAAGCACTTGGGAAAGTGCCCCAACTGCTGCTCAGTATGTTTGCCCTTCCCAAGCTAGGTCGTTCCAGAAGATTCAGGTATATTTGCATTGTGGTCCCTGATCTTCATTGTCCTTTGCAGCCAAAGAACACTCTTGAACAGTGTTTCCTAGACTGCATTTTCCAAGGAACTCAACCCCATGGCAGGGAGCTAGTCATCGGTGCTGACACTGGCGCTGGTGGTGGCGCTGGCACTGGTGCTGGCGCTGGTGGTGCTGTTGCTGGTGTTGGTGATGCTGGTGCTGGTGGTGCTGGTGCAGGTGGTGCTGGTAGTGCTGGTGCTGGTGCTGGTGCTGGTGCTGGTGCTTGTGTTGCTGGTGCCCTTTCTCCCCCTACAATCTAGACACAAAGAATTCCAGGATGTCCTATCCACATTTGAACACTAGCAGGGATTTCTCAGAGCTTTGGCTTCACTAAAGTACTAAAGCCGTGACAGCATCAGAAAAGAGACAGACACACTGTTGGGATATGAAGGATAATCTCGGCAAGGAATATACAAAATCATAAACACCTCTTGTAAACAGGATAATTTAAAATGAAGATTTTTATACATAAAGTGACAACATTTTATGTGATTTTCAGCTTGTAATTTTGAGAGCAACCTACAAGGTAAGCTGCATATATAAACATGTACACACATGATGTTTCCTTAGCTAACAGCATTGAAAAGTGAAGCTTAACAAAAATGAATTATCAAAGTTCCCCCGATAGAAAATGGCACATATCACACATCATCTTTATTATCTTTTAATATTTTATTGATCCCTATTCATTATGCATAGCCATGTGCTGTTTAGACATTTTATACGTGTCTATCATGTATTCCACCTGTTTACTCTCCCACACCTCCTGCCTCCTACTGTTTCTCTTACACTGTTTTCTTTCTCCTCTCTATCCCACATCTATTTTCATGTCATATGTACTTAAAAATATATGTATATGAATGTATGTATTTTCACAAGTTAGAGAAAACATGCAGCTTTTATCTAAGTCACAGTTAGCTAACGCACTGTGATACTAACGTACTGTGATGATCTCTAGATTCCATTCTTTGTGGCTGAATAACACTGTGTGTATATACCACATGCTCTATCCAGTCGCCTGTTGATGGCCGCCTACGCTGTTTCTGTAACTTACCTGTTATGAGGAGTGCTACAGTAAACCTGGATGTTCAAGGATCTCTGTAGTATGTTGATTTAGAGTCTTTTTGTGTTTATGTTCAGACATGGGAAGCTGAGTCATTGATAGTTCTATTCATTTTCAAAGACGTATGTGAATTGCTGTAAAGTCATTTACTTAACTAATCCGATCCTGTTGTGACATTATCAAGGAAAATATAAATGTGAGCGAGAAAGCTACAAACAGCTCTATTTCAAGATGATCGTAAGCATGTCGGAAGAGCTGCTGTACAGATCACTTAGCCTTTCTTTATAAGCAGATGGGAGACAGCACCCTACCTGACAGCAAGAGCTCTCCCTCAGTATGACTTGAAGTCATACTGCTGGTTGTGGGGAAAGTCCACACTGTCTACGGTTGTCTGCAGAGTTTGCCTTTCTCCTGGGTATACCTCGAGTTACCTCTGCTTTCTGCAGTATCCTTCACCTGCTCCCAGTATCTGGCTGCCTGTTGGTATCTCAGGCCTCTGCTCTCCTGTTCCATATGATGTACTTGATGGCTCTGGAGTGCAGTGCCTTGAGGTAGATGTCAGAATGATCTGCTTCAGGGCATCTTGCAGTCTTACACTGTGCACCCTGCCTGGCACCCTGTTACCTGGCGCTGGAGGGTACTCACTCACTTGTGAGTAGGTACAAGCATGCAGTATCTGGAATGTGGGAAAAAAAAAAAGGTCACACACTTAAACATATGGAATCTTAAGGGGTTTTGTTTTTGTCTTCAGTTCTTTCACATAATAGCACATAATTTTCAGATAACTTTAAGACAAAACATCCCAAGAGCCATGGATGGCTCTGTGAATGTGGTATTTCACACCAGTGACATTTTCAGGAGCCTTTTTGCAGGTTGAGAAGGCCAAGATGCAATATCGTTCATAAGTCTCTGCTTTGTGTTTACACCCGTGGGAAAGGTGTTGTTGGCTGTGCAATTTCAGAGTCTTTACCCTAGTAAATAATTCAATCTTAAACACTCACCTAAAGTCAAATTCCCAATAGTACTGAGTAAACAATACATTTGTAAACACCTTTCTTCAGAACTTATGTGTTATACTACTAGGAAGCAATGTTTTTTGTTTCTTTCCAAATAAAGAAGTGATCTTACATACACATTTGGATTAACTGAACTATAATGTATGTGACCAAATTATAATCTATTGATATGTTTTTGTTTTATTTTACATAAGTTGTACATTCATAAATTAGCTTCTTAAAATTGATTTCCATGCATGGATTTGAAATATGTGAAGACTGAATGAAACTAGAAATTATTGCCACTAAAATTATTTATACCAACATATATATATATATATATATATATATATGTGTGTGTGTGTGTGTGTGTGTGTGTGTGTGTGTGTGTGTGGTATATGTGTATATATGCATAGATACATTTATATATATACATATATGTATATGTAATTTTCTTTAGTAAAAATAAAAATTTCAATTAAAATATGTAATATAATAGTATGTTTCATGAACCATAGAATATCACATTTTGAAAGACTTTAAAGATCATAAATTCATATAGCCAAGTTAATTGGGTCTAAAAGTATGAAGTGGCCCTTTCTAGTCTGTACTGCAGGATGGTGGCTTTGTTTTGGCTTCACATAGATATCCAAGTCCCTGTATAGAACTTGTGTTCATGTTCATGAACTCATATACTCTTTCTCTCCATTTCTCTCTCTCTCTCTCTCCCTCCCTCCCTCCCTCCTACCCTCCCTTATATTTTGAGACAAGATGTTTCACTCAACCTGAAGCAAATGAGCCCCCAAGAATCCTTTTGGATTTATACTGGAATTGTAGGTGCATTCTTCGTGTACACACTAGAGAGAGACCTTGGGTTTTGTTGCTTATAGAACAAGCCATCTCCCTAGGTCCTCAGTGCAGCACCTATTCTGTTCTCTTTCCTCATAGGAAGTCACATAAAGACATAGAAAACAAGCAAACAAAAACAAATAAACAAGCCCCATACAAAAACAAACAAACAAGCAAAACCCCACAAAGACCAAAGAAAGGGAGGCTACAGTATTTCTTGCATGGGCATACTGAGGGCCTCCTCTCTATGACATGCATTTGTGAAGTCATAGAATCTAGATGTCAAAATGTTCCTGCTTTGCTTCTGTTTTGAAATTTTGAATAAATTACTTACCACTTTGGACTGTTCTGCATTGTAAATGAAAGCAGTCCCCCCATACTATTTTACATAGCTAACTTGTCTTTTTCTTTTGTGTTTTGATAGGAATGGAAATGTCTTTAAGTCTTTATTCACTAGACTTAATGTACTTTATAACTAGACAACCAAAGATAAATTATAATAGACAGACAGACAGACAGACAGACTAACTTCTGTACCCCTGATTTTATATTTACAAGCTTGTCATTTCATCCCATTCCCTACAGAAGTCTTGCTTAGTGATCATTTTATGTTTCTGCTAATTCTTATCTCCAAATCTAATTGCTCACTTTATCAAACATAGTTTTTATGTTATTTTTAACGTAAGTGTGTACAGTGACAAGCATTAGACATAAATCTAACCAAGATTCATAAGGTGTAGTGTTTTATATCATTAAGATCCTAGTCCAGGAAAGAAAAATTGTGTTCTCGAAAATATATTATTCACAGAAATATGTAGGATGACTCATTTGTGAAAGTCTATAAAATCATATTCCTAGCTGTCTGTTTAATAAATTATTGTACATTATGTACCTTTCAAATTTTATCTAATTCATTGATTGAGAAATCTATTCTGACAGAGAAATGGGGAACTCTGCTGCATTACTTTCTGGTATTGTTTTTTTAAAGATAATTTTATTAGGAGAACATTCAAAATTACTTACTAATTTTATGTCCTATTTTTCTGCATTAGTCAAGGGAAATGGTACAGTATTTGAGTGGAAGAAAAATTCTACCAAGGCCTTTGCAAATAAAGAAGCTTCACACCTATCAAAACTGTCCAGAAATTTTACTATCAGTTAACTGCCTATGGGGAAAATGTATACTGTAGGCTTAGGTAAGAAAGGAAAAGAAAGGAACAGATTGTGTAGCTTGGGTTTTTTTTTTTTTTTTTTTTTTATAGACCTCACTGTGTAGTTTGTATGTTTTACCACTGAGAAGAACCCTAAAGATCTTTGCTTTAAGTGATGGAAAGATTAGAACTTTCTACACATCATTTTATTTCCCTTGGCTTACCAAACATATTCTACCATGCTTTCCCAAAAGCTCAGTTTTAACCTGCATTTTTATTAGTTAAAATGTAAGATTCTGTTATTATTATACATTATTCAGTTATTCACAGTGCTATCTAAAATCTGTAACAGAAATCATAATGCCGGCCCAAAAAGGAAAAAAAAAAAGTCATTTTCTGTGAAAATTCTCCTTCATACAGACATTGAGCTGAGTAGATGGTCAGTATCTCATTAAGTATAAATCTGTACCTTTTCCCACAATTATCTCATTGGGTAAAGGTTCAAACACAGTAGAGGTTTAGTTCTTATTGATACTGTTTTCTGTAGCAGACTTTCCTGACAAAGTGGTGTTTTTGCGAAGAAACATGACAGACAGCCTCCTTCGAATTCACCATCATCATCCCTACAGACTTCTAATGTTTTATTATTTGACATATGAAAGAAGTGTAGAGAAAGAACACTGGTTCTTAAAATTCTTGCTCTGGAAGTAGTCCATGTTTATTCTGTTCATATTTGACTGCAGGGGCACAGAGAAACAGAAATCTCCAGGATCAACCCTGCAGCATGGAAGGAAACTGATTTGGTTGATGACAGAGTGACCTTCAGGCCAACCTTTTCTCCTGTTTACTTAGAAACAGGTTTTGGGTTTTTGTTGTTGTTGTTGTCGTCATCTTCAGATATTCATTAATACTAACATAGACTTAACTGTTTTTTATCAGTGGTAATTTCAAATGTCAAATTTCTGCATCTTTTCTTAAAAAGCTATTACTTTTTAAAAATCGAAACTTATCTCATATCCTGCTATTTTCTTGTATATAAGGACTAACATAAAACCAGCCTGACATAATAAGAGTAGTTTGAAGTTAGTGTTGCCATTAATATTAAGCTCAGTGAGACAAAAGCAACAGTGCTACTAATAAATATCTAAGCTTCCTGATGCTGCTAGATTATGTCACTGTTGTTTCTCTCTTAACACAAAGATTTACTAGCTTACAGTTCTGAGGATCCAAATTTCATAATGGCTTGCAGGGACGGCTGTAGGCTTAGATTTTTCAAAACCTACTTTAATAAGGGTTCTTAAATGCTTTAACCTCCCTTCTAGCCCACCACCCACCAGAGGTAGTGGGAAGGAAAGGTTAATAGGGCAAAGGGGATGTGGACGTGTTTAGAAATAGTTCTTTTGGGCCATGGCAATGTGCATTGTCAGGATATCGGCAGTTCAGTCCCTATGAATCAGCAGCAGTAGGTAGCTCAGTCCACTTGCAAATCCCATTGATGAATCAGCAACGGCAGTTCAATCCAGAAGAAACAGTGATGCTCTGCCAATCAGCCTGCGTCCACTGAAGTGGCAAGGAGCTACCCGAATATCCTAAGTGTTTTGGTGCAATTCTCTGTAGGAAGTCATGACAAACAATGACCAGGGAAGAAGGCAAGGTTAACCAAGGCCACAGGGTTGTCAGGAAGACCAGCATCAGCAAATCCCAAGGAAGACCAGCAAAGGGTGGGAAGACTAATTAATGCCCGAGCCTCGTCTACTGTCTGTTGGGCTATACATATATCCTTTCCAAACACCACGTGTCCACTCACGCATCAACTCCAGCAAAATATCACATGCTCCTTTTTCCGTGTAGCTTCCAGAAAAACACCACATATCCTTAGCAACACACACTTTCATGGGTCTGCTTCAACAAAGCATCCTCTCATAAGAAAGTGTCCGGAAAAACATCACATGACATAGCTGAGTCTCCAAAGAAACCAGAAATTTTCACTTCAGACTCTGCTTCTCTTCTAAGTTCCAGGGCAGAGGCTATTTGGTTTCCATTGCCCATCGTCTGTATTCGTTACCTCGTGACTCCATTTCTGTCTTCGGAGCCAGCAGTACAACAGCATCACATCCAAGCTAACCTTTGCTTATGTAATTCTATCTCTCCGACTCCAAAATACTCTGCCTGTGTCTCTTAAGAAACCTGGAATTCTAATGTCCCCTCAGAGATAGCCCAAAATAATTGTCTCTGTCTGGAGTTAATCATCTGTGCATAGTATTCTTTGTCTTGAAAGTTCACAGATTCATATAGTAACACAAAAAATTTCTTCTAATTCTGTTATGATGATGTGGATATCTTGGAGGGGGAGTCATTTACCTACCACAGTATATTAGAGATGAGCAGACATTTTCTAAGAGAAAAAAAAAAAAAAGCTCATCAGCCAGGCCCAGCCGTACTCACCCTAACATGCTTGCTTTGGAGGGAGGGAATGTAGAGGTTATCTTGTCCAGCATTCATATTACACAGATGCAAAGCCCAGAGCTTTGGAGACACGTTTTCCCAGAAACAGAAACGTGAAAGATGTTTGTCAAAGGCAGAGCTTTTGGAACTTCTGAAGATTTTAGGGAAAAGGTAGAAAAAGAGAGAATATTTATTTCTTAGAACTTAATTTAAAGCACCTAGTTCATGTCTCTTTCCATTTTCTTTCTTTTTTGCTTTTAGTGGAAATACATTATTTTTTCCCTCAGATAATATATTCTAATTATAGTTTCTTTTCCTTTTATTCTCCAGTTCTTCCCCATCTGGATCCACCCCTTTCTGTCTCTCATTGGAAAGCAAATAGGCTTCTAAGGATTATTAATAAAATATAAGATAAAACAATAACTAATAAATACATCAAAATTAGACAATATCAACAGACAGACAAGAACCCAAGAAAAGGCACAAGAAACAAAAACCCACTCATTTGCATACTAAAGAATCCCATAAATACACTAAACTGGAAGCCATAATAAATACACAAATGACGTGTTTTCTGCCTGCAGCTCAACAGGGTTCACTGAACTCTGAGGGAAGGGATTTAAAGGAGATACTGAGTTTAGGGATGAGTAAGTGTTCTGAGGTCTTGCACTCTCTGCATAGTTGGCTGGCTGTGGATCTGTGTATTTCTTCTCATCTGCTTCAGGAAGAAGCTTATTCAGTGATGACTGAGCAAAGCCATCTTTGAGTATAGCAGAATGCTATTAAAAGTTATTTTACTGCTACCCTTGTTTGAACAGTAGTTGATTTTACCCTAGGTCCTGGGGCTATCTATATCAGGTTCTTGGCCACCCAAGCAGTATTGGGTATAAGTTCCATCTTGTAGAGTGGGCTTTAAGTCAAATCAGATATTGATTGGTTGTCATTACCCAACCAATTGGTTGGACATCATTACCCTACCATATGTTTCAGGCAGGACAGATCGTAAATCAGAGGGTTTGTGGCTGGGTTGTGTTTACCTTTCTCCTTTCATAGCCTGCAGGGTACCTTCCTGTACCCGTGATGCTAGTAGGTAGGAATGAAGACATAGACACCAGCTCAACTTTTCCATGTTCAGTGAGTTGTGTAGGTATTCTGTTGAGCAATGGTGTGGCTATCAGTTTGTGGAGAGAAATCTATGGTCTTGGCATCAGCCTAGTTGTTTGAGGATTCCCATGGGACACCTTTGACCAATAATTCAATTTGATATAATCCAGTCCCACTACTGGAAGCTTCACTGGGTGACAAGAAATGGCCAGTTGGGACTCGGTCTCCCCCATTCTTTCACAATTTCATTTAGATAGACGTCCATATGTATATATATTAGGAAGCTTCTACTGTATTAGTTTTTTCACTCTACCCCTCAAATAGCTCTTAATTTTAGCTCTCTCTCCCTATACTCCCTCCCTTGTTCCCCTCTGCCCTATCCTTTTCCACTTGATTCTCCATTCTACACCCCAGCATCTACCATTGACTATACTGTTTCCCTTTCCTAAGGACATTTATCTGTCTACCTTAGGCCATTAAATCTGTATCTAACCTCTGTGGTTCTATGGACTAGAGCTTGGTTATTATTGATTTAATAGCTAATATCTACACAAAACACAAAAATGAAAACAAACAAACAAAAAAAAGCAGCAGAAACACAATATGTACTATGTACAGTAAATTGTTGATTGCTGTAAACCATTTGCCATGAGACCAGAGATAATTACTTTTTCTGTAATCATGCATATTTTTATATTTGAACACATTTTGAACATTTGGTTTTGGTGCTTTTGTTTTTTTGTTTTTTGTTTTTTTTAATTGCCATTATTTCATGATTTATTTGGTTTTTTTGTTGTTGTTTCTTTGTTTCTTTTTTTGATACTTTATTTACATTTCAAATGTTTCCCCCTTTCCAGATCTCCCCTTTGGAAACCCCCTCCATCTCCCCCCTTCCCCCTGCCTCTATGAGGGTATTCCCCCCCCACCCACACACCCACTCTCGTCTTCCCTCCTTGGCATTCCCCTATACTGAGGCATCTAACACCCTCAGGCCCAAGGGCCTCACCTCCCCCTGATGGCTAACAAGGCCCTCCTCTGCCACATATGTGACCAGCATCATGGATCCCTCCATGTGTATTCTTTTGTTGGTGATCTAGTCTCTGGGAGCATCGGGAGGTCAGGCCAGTTTACACTGTTGCTCCCTCCATGGGGCTGCAACTCCCTCATCTCCTTCAGTCCCTTCTCCAACTCCTCCATCTGGGACCTCACACACAGCCCAATGGTTTCTGTGAAGTGAATCTTGGGTATTCCGAACTTTTGGGCTAATATCCACTTATCAGTGAGTACATACCGTGCTCATTCTTTTGTGACTGAGTAACCTCGCTCAAGGTGATATTTTCAAGTTGCATCCATTTGGCTGTGAATTTCCTGAAGTCATTGTTTTTAATAGCTGAATAGTATTCCATTGTGTAAATGTACCACAATTCTGAATCCATTCCTCTGTTGAGGGACATCTGGGTTGTTTCCAGCTTCTGGCTATTATAAATAATGGCTACTATGAACATAGTGGAGCATGTGTCTTTATTACATGTTGAAGCATCTTCTGGGTATATGCCCAGGAGTGGAATAGCTGGGTTCTCAGGTAATATTATGTCCATTTTTCTGAGGGTCCGCCAAACTGATTTCCAGAATGGTTGTACCAGCTTACAATCCCACCAATAATGGAGCAGTGTTCCTCTTTCTCCACATCCTCACCAGCATCTGCTGTCCCCTGAGTTTTTGATCTTAGCCATTCTGACTGGTGTGAGGTGGAATCTCAGGGTTGTTGTGATTTGCATTTCCCTGATGACTAAGAATGTTGAACATTTCTTTAGGTGTTTTTGAGCCCTACCAGTTTCCTCAGGTGAGAATTCTCTGTTTAGCTCTGTTCCCCATTTTTTGATAGGGTTATTTGGTTCTCTGGAGTCTAACTTCTTGAGTTCTTTGTATATATTGGATATTAGCCCTCTATCGGACTTAGGATTGGTAAAAATCTTTTTCCAATCTATTGGTTGCTGTTTTGTCCTATTGACAGTATCCTTTGACTTACAGCTTTGCAATTCCATGAGGTCCCATTTGTTGATTCTTGATCTTAGAGCATAAGCCATTGATGTTCTGTTCAGGAACTTTTCCCCTGTACCCATGTGTTCGAGAATTTTCCCCACTTTCTCTTCTATTAGATTCAGTGTATCTGGTTTTATGTGGAGGTCCTTGATCCACTTGAACTTGAGCTTTGTACAGGGAGATAGGAATGGATCAATTTGCATTCTTCCACATGTAGACTGCCAGTTGAGCCAGCACCATTTGTTGAAAATGCTGTCTTATTTCCACTGCATGGTTTTAGCTCCTTTGTCAAAGATCAAGTGACCGTAGGTGTGTGGGTTCATTTCTGGGTCTTCAATTCTATTCCATTGATCTACCTGTCTGTCACTGTACCAATACCATGCAGTTTTTATCACAACTGCTCTGTAGTACAGCTTGAGATCAGGGATGCTGATTTTCCCCAGAAGTTCTTTTATTGTTGAGAATAGATTTTGCTATCCTGGATTTTTTGTTGTTCCAAATGAATTTGAGAATTGCTCTTTCTTAGTCTATGAAGAATTGAGTTGGAATTTTGATGGGGATTGCATTGAGTCTATAGATTGCTTTTGGCAAAATGTCCAATTTTACTATATTAATCCTGCCAATCTATGAGCATGGGAGATGTTTCCATCTTCTGAGGTCTTCTTCGATTTCTTTCTTCAGAGATTTGAAGTTCTGGTCATACAGATCTTTCACTTGTTTGGTTAGAGTCACACCAAGATACTTTATATTGTTTGTGACTATTGTGAAGGGTGTCATTTTCCTAATTCCTTTCTCAGGGACCTGTTTATCCTTTGAGTAGAGGAAGGCTACTGACTTGTTTGAGTTAATTTTGTATCCGGCCACTTTGCTGAAGTTGTTTATCAGCTGCAGGAGTTCTCTGGTGGAGTTTTTTGGGTCACTTAAGTATACTATCATATTATCAGCAAATAGTGATATTTTGATTTCTTTCTTTCCAATTTGTATTCCTTTGACCTCCTTTTTTGTCTAATTGCTCTAGCTAGAACTTCAAGTACTATATTGAATAGATAGGGAGAAAGAGGGCAGCCTTGTCTAGTTCCTGATTTTAGTGAGATTGCTTGAAGTTTCTCTCCATTTAGTTTGATGTTGGCCACTGGTTTGCTGTATATTGCTTTTACTATGTTTAGGTATGGGCCTTGAATTCCTGATCTTTCCAAGAGTTTTATCATGAAGGAATGTTGAATTTTGTCAAATGCCTTTTCAGCATCTAGTGAAATGACCACGTGGTTTTTTTTCTTTGCGTTTATGTTTGTAGTGAATTACATTGATGGATTTGAACCATCCCTGCATCCCTGGGATGAAGCCTACTTGATCATGGTGAATGATCATTTTGATGTGTTCTTGGATTCGGTTTGTGAGAATTTTATTGAGTATTTTTGCATTGCTATTCATAAGGGAAATTGGTCTGAAGTTTTCTTTCTTTGTTGGGTCTTTCTGAGATTTTCGTATCAGTGTAACTGTTGCCTCATAGAATGAATTGGGTAGTGTCCTTTCTGTTCCTATTTTGTGGAATAGATTGAAGAGTATTGGTATTAGGTCTTCTTTGAAGGTCTGATAGAATTCTGCACTCAACCCATCTGGTTCTGGGCTTTTTTTGGTTGGGAGACTTTTAATGACTGCTTCTATTTCTTTAGGGGTTATGGGACGGTTTAGATGGTTTATCTGATCCTGATTTAATTTTGGTATTTGGTATCTGTCTAGAAAATTGTCCATTTCATCCAGATTTTCCAGTTTTGTTGAATATAGGCTTTTGTAGTAGGATCTGATGATTTTTTTAATTTCCTCAGAATCTGTTACTATATCTCCCTTTTCATTTGTAATTTTGTTAATTTGGATACTGTTTCTGTGCCCTCTGGTTAGTCTGGCTAAGGGTTTATCTATCTTGTTGATTTTCTCAAAGAACCAGCTCCTGGTTTTGTTGATTCTTTGTATAGTTCTTTTAGTTTCTACTTGGTTGAT